>PVJA010016171.1:7420-44073 GCA_004027025.1 Myocastor coypus
TTTTTTTTTTTTTTTTTTTTTTTTTTTTTTTTTTTTTTTTTTTTTTTTTTTTTTTTTTTTTTTTTTTTTTTTTTTTTTTTTTTTTTTTTTTTTGTCTTTTTGAGACAGGGTCTCGCTATGCAGTTGAGGCTGGCCTTGAGCTCACTTTTGTAGCCCAGGCTGGTCTCGAACTCGCACTGATCCTCCTGCCTCAGCCTCCTTTTTCCTGTTTTAAAGTACTTTTAATGGTGAGAATTTATATCTCTTGAAATTGTAACAGGCAGCTAATAAATTAATTCAACAAAACTTCAAGGCTTAAAGTGAACATGGAAAAATCAGTTGTGTTTCAATAAGTGATGAACAATCCGCAGTGGAACCTGGGAACATTGTTCTACATATAACAGGGTCCAGGGCTATAAATCTGAAGATAGAAATGCAGTCAAGGATTCTCTCAAGCTTTCACAGAGAGCAAACTGGTCAAGCATTGGCTGTGACTCGTCCTGATGGCTGACACTGACAACAGTTCTACAAAGCACTGCATATGGTTCCAAAGTTAATCCTGAGGAGATTTGACCCTGGAAACTACAAATGATGAAAGTTTTGTTAGACAGGTCTTGTTTTGGCTTGCACTTGATCACCCAACAGAAAAGCTTAATTATGAGGCATAAAATGCAGAGCTAGATTAGTGTGATGAACTGTAAGAGGCTTAAATCAACAGCCTTCAACATTGCCAGTTTCACCAGTAACCCACTGCAATTATGAAATATTGGACTATATATACAACTACTTCCTCCTAGTTCAAAGAGAAGAAAACTTTTTCTTCTCTTCTTCTTTTTTTTCCTTTCTTCTTTTCTCCCCCCCCCTTTGGAATCAATATTGATTAGAAAATTTGTCATGTCTGCACCCTGTGCTCTATATAACATTTGTGAGGACAACAATATGCAGTGTCTCAACTATTGTGAATGTGCTACTCACATGTTGCGAAACTCTCATATTGTTATCCCTTATTAAAAGTAATAAAAATTAAAAAAAGAAATGCAGCCAAGGAGGTACAAGACTTATATGTTGAAGGGCTGAGGAGATAGCTCAGTAGAATAAGTGCTTGCCTGGCAAGCACAAGGTCCTGAGTTCAATTCCCAGTACCACCAAAAAAAAAAAAAAAAAAAAAAAAAAAAAAAAAAAAAAAAAAAAAAAAAAAAAAAAAAAAAAAAAAAAAAAAAAAAAAAAAAAAAAAAAAGACTTACATGTTGAAAAGTATAAAATGTTGCTGAAAGGAACTAAGAAAGACTTAACTAACAAATTGAAAAACATCCATATTTGACGACTGGATAACTTACTGTTGCTACGATAATGCTACTTACTGCCCAAGCAATCAGAAGATTCTCTGCCATCCACTATTTATTAGTTGGTACAGTGTAGAGGCTGTGGTAGAATGGGCAAATTTAACATCATGAAGGAACAAGCTGAGATCTATCCCCACACTGAGTGCTGATCTCACTGGCAGAGAGGAAGGTGATGGCCACATCCCAAAACCAGCCCACAAGACAGGTACTGTGAAGAGAGCCTAGGATATGCTATGCCAGTTTTACAATTTCTAGTCCCCTACATAGCCTCCTTTTAGTTTATGTAATTGGGGAAGTTGAAACAGCTTATAGGCTATGATGGTCATTGTAACAACAAACGTATTTTTAGGAGTTTCAGGGGGGTTCTGCTTGTCACCACTATATGAGCTTCTTGCATTGTCTTTTAGTTGGTATTTTTGTCACAGGTTTTGTAGCCTATGAACATCTCAGTACTAGTGCTGTTGGCTTTTCTCCAGTGTATTCCTTGAGAATTCTTGCACTGGAGTGATGAAGGGGAGTCATGGGGCTAGGAAGTTCTTCTCTCTGTGTCTATGTTTTCCAAGAGGGCGCCAAAATAGTGATCCATTGTCTGTTAACATTGTTATTAATTGCACTGGGCCATCCTGTTTTCCTGTTTGGATATCCTTCTATAAGACTTGAGCCCTAGGAGTCCTTGTCAAGTTTATCCTTTTGCCAATGAAGTTCTGATGGAAGCTATATACTTTATGCAACCAGGTTTAAAAATATCAAAATTTAATTGTGCATGTGGACGTAAGTATATTCCTTCATTCTGATTCTGTAATTGTGCTTCTGACCATTGTCATCTTCTGTAATGAACTTTCAAGGCCTAGCCCTGTGGTTGACTCTAATATTTTTTTAAAAACTTAGCTATCTGATTTTTTCCCTCTAAAGAAGTATCTCGAACTACAATTAAGGGAGGATGTGCATAGATTTCATCCTAACTGCTTCAAGCTGAAAAGGATTGATGTAACTAGAGATTGGACTTCTATTAGGAGCCTTCTCTAGAGAGCTAATGTAATGGACCTCATAGTTTAGCAGTTAGGAATTTTTATATATGTTATTGTAATTTATTCTTAATAGCCCATAGCAGTAGGCAATTACTGGGGTAGCTTGAAACTGCCAGAAGTGGTTAGTGATTGGAGCACTTTTCTAGATCTAGCTTGTTATTATGACATTGTTTTATATATCTTTTGATTGTAGTTTCCATTGGATGGTAAATACCAAGTTAAATTGAAACCTATATTAATTAAAATTAATCTCTATCTGTTAAGGTCAGTGAAGTCTTCTCAGAATTTACCTTGAAATCATGCATAGAGCTTCTCAGTTCTTTTGCCAGCATTAACCATGCAGATGAGTCATGATCTTTTATTGACCAATTATTCTCTAAGAATGAGAGACTTTTCCCTCTTTCCTACATGATTCACTGTGTTCCCATTCTCTGGCACTTAACAATCTCCCTGGTTAGGGGGTCATGTAACTCACCAGAGTTGTAGAATGATGCAGAAAAAGTTTCCTTTTGTCCTGGGTCCTCTTCAATGTTGGAGGGCTAGGGTCTAATTATTGGCTGTCCTCTTGGCCCAATTATTTTTGTAGCTTTGGTCTCTAAGCTTCAGTTGTTGACCAGCCAGAAAAGAAGATCATTAGTGTTGTAGCAGGTACAGTGAGCTTAATTGTTGTATTTTTATTTAAGTATCAAGCATTTGAATTACCTTACGAAACATTGATGTTCTAGTTGAACCCCTGTAGTGTTAATAGTCAACAGTTATATAGTTTTACAGAAAAAATTGATATCAAGAGTCATACACAGTATTTTAGCATAATCATCATTATGACATTTTTGTAACATACCTAAAGCTTCATCTTGGTATAGGATAGCCTTTTTAGTCATCTCTATCTAGTAAATAAGAAATTGTCTCTTAACTTTTTGTCCTTTAGAAGGATGTCATCGAAGAAGTGTGTCATTTTCTAGACTGATTAATGTCTAAGTATCTCTAAGTATAACAGCATATGTATAGCTTACACATCACATAAATTTGTGTTAAAAATTATCATTTCAAGGGGCTGGGGAGATAGCTCCGAGGCACAAGTGCCTGCTGGGCAAGTGCAAGGTCGTGAGTTTGAACCCTGGTCCCACAAAAAAAAAAAAAAATTATCATTTCACTGGTGACCTCATGTTGGCTTGGCTAGGGCACAAGAGACTGGTGGATGTCTGGATCCAGAAGAAAGTGTCTGTGACCACGAACAACCCTAGTTTCATACTTTTAGAAAACCTGTACATCTGAAGGCATGAATGCGTTTAATATACCATAAGATTAGCAATAATGAATTGTTACAGCTTTATGATAACCTTGGTTGGGGCTTTCTGGTTAGCTCAATGGTTTAAGCACCTGCATGGGCAATCCCAGTCAGGCACAGGGGACAGCAGTTTGATCCCCACCCTCACCCTTAAGGCAGCCTGAGCCAGCAAAAAAAAGAAAAAGAATAAAAGAAAACCTTGATTCTTTAATTTGGTTTTGTACCAAGAGTATCTTTTATGAGAAACCTTATTGTATGATTTATAGAAAATGCAACCTTTTGATGATGACCAATGTGAACATATCACAATAATATTTTTAACATTTACTGGGGTATCTCCCATAAAAATCTGGAGATTATTGGAGTCTTCTACTAATGAACAAAGGCTGAGTGTGATTTTTCCCCAGGCAGTTGCTCCTTTATTCACCAAAGGGAGTCCGGTCCAGTAGTTTCCCCCAAGCCTGAAGGGTCCCCATTTAATCACCTTAACAAATTTTTGATGACCTGTAAGAATCAGATGATAATAATTAGTATTATTTTTGAACAAGACTCAAGTCATAATACATAAACAACAATACATATTACACTTATAAAACCAGTTTTAACATAATTTTGATCAGCTGTAAACTTAAGTAGAAGCATGTTTTTAATTTTGATGACATTTATCTATCAGCCAATTTAATTAGACAAATGTTTCAAATATCCAAAATTATAAAAAAATGAAAAAAATACTTTTGTACACAAATATAACAACTGTTTACAGATTGAACAGACAAATATGCCTAAGAATTTTTTTTATAAGATCAGAGTGCACTCAAAAAAATTTGGCCAATTTGAATTCAAATAACTTTTATAGTTTTTAAGTTTGTAACTATAGACTAGTCACAACTATTTTGTAGGTCAATTAACAGAAATATCTTATAATAAGAATCAGAGCAAATAAACCTTTTATACCTGTGAAAGCAAAGACAGTTATTAAGATGGGCCCTAGATTGATGGTTTGTCTGTTTGGAATATTCAGGGGTACAGGCTACTCATTGCTGTTTTGGTAGCTGTAGTTATAGGGCAGTCACATCTGATAGCCAAGGCTATTGTTTTGATAACCATATGGAGATGTTTCCTCTAATAGGACAGACTGTTAAAAGTAATTTTAATTATGTCTATGGGGTGAACAGGCCAGATTTAGGTGTATAAAGAGATTATCTCCAAGAGTATCCAGCCTACAAAATGTTCTGGAGAAATATCATTAGGAGAGGGATACCTCTTGGGACTAGGGGTATGCCTATTTTAACATATCTGTGTTTGCTTAAAAACTATTATTACATTTATAAGGATCCTTATGAATGTTTTGTCCTATCAATGAACCAGTCTGTGTTATAAGAATCAGTCAGCCTGCATTGTGCCGTAAAGCCCAGTCAGCCTCGATCTTGAGTGGAGAGGAAAGAGAAGTTAGTCTCCAGTTCTGAGGGACTAAAAGCCAGATATACTTGGACTAAAGCTTGTACTTTTATTTTTGAGAAGTACAGGATGACAATCTAGACCTGTTTTTAATTATAACCCAGAGATGGGTGAAAATGTGTTTTACTCTGGAAGGGGTTCAAAGGGAAGGGAAATGTACCATTCTGGGAATTTGTCTTGAAATTCAGTGACCATGGAGGAGAGCACTGACTGCCTTATACTGTTATTTCTCAGGGGCAGGGCGGTGGAGAAGTGACAGGAGCAAGACTCCAGGTAGGGCACAAGAGCCAAACCCTAAGCATCCAGCTGCAGAGAGGCAAGGTCAAGAGGTTTCCCAGGCTGGGGCTGCTGAGAGAGCTCAGCGGACTAAGTGCCTGCTTTCGAAAGCACAGGGACCAGGCTCTGATCCCCAGTCCCTCATGCCACACTGGTCCTGTCCCTGGGGTGCACTGATGCAGCCATCGAGTCTGGGCATGGCGGCATGTGCCCGTGATCCCAGCACTGGGGAGGCTGACAAGAGGAGGCGTACGATGAGTTTGAGTTTGAGCTGCACAGGGAGACCCTGTACCAAATACATGCATTAAAAGGAAAAAAAAAAGTTTTTTCAGGCTGAATGTAATGTCAACGTGCCTCTAGAAACAGAAATGATGATTGCCTCCAGCTGCATTGTCAAACAGAAAATAATCAAAGACTCTGAATGGCTGCTTTTAACGGTTTGAAAGAGAGTGAGAGAAAATGAAAGTGTTCCAATTCTATCCTTTAGGGCTTAATTTCTAATACATGACTCTGAATCAAAAGTTCTAAAATACCAGGCTGTAAAAAAAAAAAAAAATCTATCATCTCCAAGAACAAGCAGAAACAGATAACAGTCCAGAAGAAATCTTGGCCCAAGGGCGGAGAGATCTTTAAGGCATTTTGGTCTCTATCCAGCCACCTCTACAGCAATGCTGCCTAGGCTCTGTTTTAAGCCCACTCTGAAAATATGTATTGTACCACATTATCTTTCTAACCTAGTTTATAGACCTGAATAAGTCCTCTAAAGCCCTTGATGTACTGATTAGGAGCAGCTGGAGACTTTTCTAGCTCTTGCCTGATTTGCAAAGAGATGAAAAGACACATAAGCATGGGTAGTTCTAAACTTCCCATTTACTTTCTATAAGGTACATTGTCCTTGAGGAGCTTGGACCAAATTAGCTACGGATGAGTATAACCTCATGGAGGCTTCAGTCTGGCTGGTCTGGGAGCTCCACCCTCAAGACCCTGGGGACAAGTAGGGAAAGCTTCTGAATCAATAATAGTGGGGGAGGCTTTGATTAAACTTCCGAAGCCTCTCCTCAGGTTCTAAAAGATCAAGGAAGAACAGCATCAGACTCAGTGGTAGTGATGACTTAAGGGCCAGAGGTGCCCGGTTTTCCTGTGGCTCACATTTATACTTGAACACAAATAAGGCTTATTTCTTTAGTTCAAAGAAAGTCTGAACATCAGGCAATTTTGACCATTTTTGATAGTACGATTCTAGTGAAAAAGCATCATGACCAATGATTCTCTTTATATTAACAGCAATTTTAAAGAAGAAAGCATTGCTTCATATTGAGATGAAGATAATGAGTAGGGCCACAAATGAATCTATAGTGAATGGTCCCCAAGCTCAGTTATTTACCACGCTTTTAATTTTTTAAGCGGTTTAAAATCAAACACCCAGGCTGGGGACATAGCTCTCAGCAGCAGAGCATCTGCCTGGCAAGTGTGAGTTCCTGAGTTCAATTTCTGGTTTAAAAAAATAAATAAATAAAATACCTGATGTCCAGGGACAAACTAGTTTTGATTGTTAAGATCATGCCTAGCCACAGGAAACAACAGCCTGTTGCCATGTAGACCTACAAGGTTAGAATTTTTTATCTTTAAGTAGTCCAGGGTGCAGGCTGAGGAGTATGAAAGGCCACCTGGGGCTCTGGGTCTGGGCCAGGGCAATGTGGATGGCCATTTACTTATTTATTCTTCCTATTCCCCTTCTAAAATAGAAACTGTGGGGGTACCAGTACTTTACAGACCCGTAACAGATTCTACCAAAGTCCAAGCTGAGAAGGTCTCAGGTGAAACTATTCTCCTCTGCCATGAGTGGTTCTTTACAGTTTTGCCCCTTATCCAAATTTTGAATACCTGAGGTTTCCACCTGTGTAAACCACGAACTATATTTAATAATTTTTTGTAATATCTTTGTCAACTTGCAGGTGCTGACTTGAGCTCTGGCCTTTTGCAACCATGTACACACCACTGTGCATATCTTTGTTTTTTTTACTGACAAAGTCTGCCCTGCTATCCCAGCTAACTGAAAACTTTCACACCAAGTGTTTTACCTTCTGCTTTCCATTTGGATGTCCCTGAATTTGTCCCGCAGAGTCTCCTCTTGCCTCCTTGCACCCTCTTCTTTCCTCTCAGGTGGATATTCCCTCTCAGGCCTAATTACAATGTCCCCTGTTCAGGCACCAAATATCAGAGATGTCGCCAAGATCCCCAGCTGCCTGTATGAGGGGTATGGCAAATAGATGAGATAAGAAACAGACACATTTAGCAATCTATGATGGGGGTCCAGGAGGTCCATGCCTCAGGAGGGGCAGAGACTTGATCCACATATTTATATGAAATTGCAAGGGGTTCCAGATAGCACCAGCCATCATAAAAAAGAGCAAGTTATAGGGCTTACATTTCCAAATTCTACAAACTATAATATAGTACTGGCATAAGGATCTGCAGACTACTGGAATAGAATGGCAAAGCTAGAAATAAACTCATACATTTGTGGCCAGTGGATTTTTGGCAAAGGCTCCAAGACCAATCACAGAGGGAAGAATAGTCTCTTCACCAGATGGTGCAGGGATCAATGAATTGCCACATGCAACATAATGAAGTTGGCCCCTACCTTATGCTACACGCAAAAGTTCATTTAAAACAGATCTGTGACACAAATAGCACATTGTTTCTCTGAGGTGAAAAAGCGCAAGTGGATAATAAATGTTGGGGAATGGAAAGAAAATGTTCAAATGAGGAAGGGAACAGAGAGGGGCAGAGGGAAAGGAAAGGAGGGACAAGAAGAAAACTAGAAGGAAAAATGGAACAAAGCCTTTGAAAATAAGGAGGGCAGATGAGGTTGAGGGGAGGAGGCGAGTGGGGGAAAATAAGATAAATATAGATATCAATTCTCAATGATGCACATTATCATTATGTATACCTACAATGTGCCAATGAAATTTAAAAATCCACCCCCTCCAAATACCAACTAAACCAATTAAATTCTTAGAAGAAAACATAGAGTTAATTCTTCATTACCTCAGATGTGGCAGTGGATTTTTCCATACAACGTTATAAGCATGTCCAACAACAACAAGGAAAACAGATAAAATTAAAAATTAAAAATCTTAAAATTAAAATCTTTCTGCGTTAAGGATATTATTAAGAAAGAGATGAGGAAAGTATGTGCAAATTGTATATCATAAGGGCCTAGGATCTCAAATTTATAAAGAACTTTTAATGCAACAACAACAAAATACTCAACTAAAAGTAAGGATAACAGATTTGAATAGACTTTTTCTCTGAAGAAGATACCCAAGAAACCCATGTAATGATGTTCAGCATCATTAGTACTTAAGAAAGCACTTCAAGCTCTTGCTTAGACAGATGCAGGGACCAGAGTTCAGTTCCTGGCTCTGCATGCCGTGCTGGTCCTGCCCCTGCGGTGCACTGAGATAGCGACTGAGACTGGGCATTATGGTGCATGGCTGTAATCCCAACACTTGGGGGGCTGAAATGAAAGGATCAGTACAAGTCTGATCTGTGCAGTGAGACCCTATAGACCCCATAGACCCTATCCTATTCACTTATTCTTTTAATTTAAGAAAGCACAAGTCAAAACTATAATAAGATGCTGCTTCAAGCCCACTAGAACTATAGTAAAAAATAAGTGAACGGTGGCTGTGAGGGTGTCAACAAGTTGACCCTTCCCCATTGCTCCTGGGATGAGCAGCCGCTATAGAGCAGCTTGACAGCTTCTCAAAAAAGTTAAACACAGAATCTCCATATAACCCAGCAGTTCCACCCCTAGGCTTATCCCCATGGAGAACCAAAAGCAGTGACTCAAGACCAATATGCATAGACTTTCATAGCAGCAGGATTCATAGCAACCCAAGGATGGAAACAGCCTAGTGTCTATCAGTGGGTGAATATGGCAGCTGCAGTACAACCATAGGGTGGCATATTTAACTATAAAAAGATGCATAAAACACACCTCAAAAATGTTATGACTAAGTGAATATTACATATATTACACTACATAGAATATATTATTTCATTTTTATTTGGTAGTACCAGGGATTTATTTATGTATTGGCAGAACCAGGGATTGAACCCAAGCCCTTGCGCTTGCCATGCAAGCACTTATTCCACTGAGCTATCTTCTTGGTCCTCACTACATAGAATATAGATCAAGCTAAAATACATCAGACTGAGTAAAAGAAGCCTGACACAAAATGTCATATATTGTATGATTCCACTTATATGAAAACATCCACAATAGGTAAATTCATAGAGGCAGAGTGGAGGTGGTGGCTACCAGTGACGGAAGCAGCAAGAGCCACAGGGACAAACTGCCTATGCTGTTTTCTTTGAGGACGACGAACACACTCAGGAACTAAATGGAAGAGGTGTTATACAAGATTATGAATGGACCGCCACCATACCATCCTGTTTAAAATGGTCAATTTTATGCTATGTGAAATGTGAATAAATTTTTAAAGATTATCATAAATATAATTAAGCTTGTATTTTCTTACGTTATAAATAATGAATCTATATCATAACCTCCTCCATCGAGAAGGAATAGATTCTAACTAAGATCTTCTAGATGGTTCCTTTGGGGTCAGGCTTAGTATTACAACCCTATACATCTATTTTAAGAATCCTTATTCAACAGTCACATTAGATCCCGCAGTCACTTCATCAGCAGCAGTTTGTGATTAATATAAATCACCGTGTTTTTTCAGCCCATGGCCCTTTCTACAGTCCCTCTCTCCGGTTGGCTTTTTTATCCTCTAGGTTCTAGCTTGGACTGTTTTTCCACAAGGGATTACTTAAAATATATATATTGTTTTGCATGTTTACTTTTTGTGGTAGAATTTTTGATGAGCTTGCCACTTATTATATGTTTACCGTGGCAAGTGAGTGAGTTTGTTCTGCTCGTTCGCTGGAGTGTCGGCTCATCACTGTCCTAGGCTTTCCGTCCATTGGATGCTCTTCAGAGTCCTTGGCTTGAAGCCTCATCTTTGGCACTTCTCTCCTATTCCCTTTTTTTTTTTTTCCTTTTCTATTTTATGTGTTTGGTACAGGGTCTTACTACACAACTCGAATTCATAGTAATCCTCCTGTTTTCAGCCTCCCCAGTGCTGGGATTACAGGTGTGCGCCACCACACCTGACTCTGTCACTGGCTCGGCAGGTCCAGTGCATCATGCAGGACCAGGGATCGAACGCTCATCCCTGCGCTTGCCAAAGCAGGTGCTTGGTCCGCCAAGCTATCTCGCCAGCCCCACTTCGCTCCTATTCTGTGAGCAGTTACTGCCTGAAGTCCTTTGTGACCTCATTTCCCAGGATTCCAGGAGCAAGAGCAAGACCCAAGAGCAATCTGCAGGTCACTTGAGTCAGACAGGTGTCTTTCCTTTGGTAGAACTGGTGCATGAAAAACAAGACATGCCGGAACTCTTATAGCTTGACAGCTCGGCCTCTCTCCCTGAGTGTTCATGAGAACACCACTGGTAGACAGCAAAGAGGTGCCCCTCAGGGCTAGTTTTTTGCTTCAGAGAAGTCAGAAATACAGATCTTGGTGGCATCTGACATAGGAGAAAATATCAGGTTCAGAATCGCAAGGCCTGGATCTGAATCTTGCTAGCCCAGTGGTGCCCTCTACTCTCTCACCTCTAGCTTCCTTTCTCCACGCCCCCCCCCCCCCCCGGCCAGGTTCCTGGTTTAAGAAGGACTTGTTTATTTTGAGAAAAAAAGATCCCAAACATTAGGCGTTCACAAAAAATAACCCACAACTTTAGAAAAACAAACACTATTAAACTGATTTTTTCTGGAGGATGCATTTGACATGCTCTCATTCACAAAAATACATTGTTACGTTTGTGTTTGACAGCCCCACACAGTACTTCATATGGGGTGATGCACGTAACTCTTAAGTCAAACAAAGCCACTTTCGGATGCTACACTAAATGAGATTGTCTTTGCAGTTAGGGAAGCAACTACTGAAATCATGTATAAATGGAAATAACTATACTGCCTGCATAATGAGAGATTATTATGGAGACAGCTGATAAAAAACCATACAACCTTTTTATTGTTAAGTCATAAAGAGGTATCAAAATTTAAAAGCAAGAATTACAGGGGAAGACTTAACAAAACTACGAGGCTCATCAAAGGAAGAGAAAATGGTGCTAGGTGCAGGGCAATTGTGGACGTGACAGGATACAAGGAGACCAGCATGTGGTGAAGATACGAGGGGAGAGGAGCTGGTGAAATTTTGATCTTAGACAAGTGCCTAGATAAAGAAATAATGGGAAAAGGCTTCTAAACTCAACTATGGGCTTAAGAATCATCCTCACCATTGGCACTGTCTCTACCATCCTCTCTTTCCTCAGCCTCTTTTTCATCATCCTTGATCAACTCCAGTGTTTTCACCTGGTCCTCCACCCGATCTTCGTTTTTGTCATCATCCAGTAGATCCCCCTCCTCAGCAGAGGCATCCGCAGCCCCCTCAGACTCCATCTTCACGTTTTAGCCTCATCTTTCTTCTGGGAGGTAGTGATCTGCTCCTCTCTGGTCTTATCAGTCTTCATCTCCCCTGCTGCTTGTTCCTTCTCAGTTTTCTCCAGGCTTTCCAGTAAAGAATCCACTTTTTGTTTTATCCGGATCAGCTCCTTCTTGATGGCCTGGAGGTCATCACCTTTCAACTTTCCAGACTTGACTGAAGAGCCCCACTGGCCACTCTTAGAATTGAAGCCACTTTTGCCTCTTTGGGAAGTATTTCTTTATGCACGCTGGCGTTTCAAGAGCACTACAGCCCGAGCAATAGGAGGAGGGAGAGGAACATGTGCCGGGTAACTGTGCATCCTGTCATAATCACATTGAAAGGCATAGTCCCAAGTCAAGAGAGGAGCTGAGTAGAGGGGATGGAGCAGGAGTGTTCTGGTGCTGACCCGTACATCTCCGCTGCAGATCACTTCACACCTGCTTTTTCTCTGTCCACTTTTGGCTCTGCAGCCAGATTAATATCTAAAACCTGGCCAGCAATCATTCTGCCATCCTCTCCAGCTACAGTGGCCTGGGCATTTCTCTCATTAACATATGGGACAAAGGCAAAGCCCTTATGAACAGAGCAACCCACAAGGTTGCCATGCTTCGAGCAGATGGCTTCCACATCAGATTTCTTCACCACAAGAGTGTTCAGATTTCCAGTGAACACATGGGAATTCATGGAGCGAGGATCTGTCTTGTTGGTAACATTGCTAGCAATCATGTTTGAAGATAAAGTTGCTAACAGTGACAGAAACTGTAGCTGAAGATCAAAAAATTCTCATAGGAGAGGGATGAGAGAATAGATTCGATTCCGAATCTCCTGCTCGCAGGTTCTACGTGGAGTTGACTGCTGCTCGAGGTCAGCAATGCAGGAGCAACCGCTCAGTTTCCATCTCTTCATAAAATGGCCCTCTAGCTTCTTTTCATTTCTTTCTTTTCTTTCAAGATGGAGATAGTAGACACTTCTTTGGAGACACATACAGTTAAACAGTGAATGCATATAGACATACTGGGTTGTATGCTGACACATAGTAGGGACTCTGTTGCAGGACAGGCTGATTTGTATTCAGGTGGTTAGGATTCGATTGTGCTTGAAAGAGGCTTGTACATGTTTGCATGTTTGTTTTTTAAGTACGTTAATTGCCTCTTTAAATGAATCGTCACGACTGTGTTATTTCAATATTTTGATACAACATATGCTCACTTTTTTAAAAGGCTTCTGGTTGATTGGCTGGTTCCAGTGGGGTGGGGGTTTGAGGTCTGATGGAAGTGAATGGACTTCTGCAGTCAGTTGGCATTCCTGGGGCACCTGTTCTGGGTTCAGGGGTAGGGGGGAGGCAGGGAAGGAGTGATTCGACAGGCATGAACAGTAGGTAGCTGAGATACTTCAGTTTATTAGGAGGACAGGTAGGGAGCACCCTAGTGAGGTATTTCCCTGTTTTGTGGCCTTACTTGCTAGATTGAACTTGCTTGGTGCCAGGCACTGTTCTAGGCACTGGGGACAAGACACCTTTGCTGCTGCCCTCATGGGACCTGGGATCAGAGAGGAGGAAGACACAGCACAGGAAAGATAGAATAAAAAGTCAACATACATGTAAAGAATTGGGGGGTGCACATGAGAGGGGTGGGAGATGGATCTTGGGAGGCAAGGGTCTTGGGAATACTTCCTGGAGGTGACAAAAGGTGCAGGGGTCTCTGCTTTCTAGGGCAGTACCATACCCAAGGCTGATTCCCATCTAAATGACCGTCAGTCCCAGGCCATAGTGACAGCAAGGCTGAAGACAGGCATCATGCCACAGTGCACAGTCCTGTGGTATGAGAGTTGGGAGCAGTCACCAGTGGGGGCACAGAGCCAGTGAGCTGCTGTCCCCTCAGTCTGCACCTTGGGGGACCTTTAACATCTCCGGAACTCCAGGCAAGGACAGGGATGGCAGTCCTAGCACCAGGAGAGTTGACTGTGTGCCAGGTAGAGCCCTAAATAATTTATGTGCATTCATTTCAGTTGCTCTTAGCAACATGCCCATGGGTGCATATTGTCATTGTCCTCTTCATAGAGGAGGAAACGGAGGCACAGAGAGGGCAAGTTCTGTGCCCAAGGTCCCAGGAAGCTAGTGACTGGGACAGCTGGGAGTCAAACCCAAGCCTTCTTTCATTCACTACCATAGCCACCCACCTCTTGCATAAGTGAAGCAATGGGACTTGCACCAGAGCTGAGTGAGGGACGTGTGTGTGTGCAGCATCTATGCCCAGGCCCTGCGTTCCATTCAGGAACTGTTTTGAGCTCGTAGTTGGTACCCTGCCTTTGTGCCAGGTTCTCAGCGGAGCCCTGGAGCACAGAGAACAGAACTCACAACAAACGCTGAACAGATACACTCTAAGTCAGCTAACTGCAAGTTGGATGAGAGCTTTGCAGGAGAAGTGTCAGGCCATCTTGGGTGCGCCATGAGGTGCAGGCAGACATTTGATCCAACCAGAATAGCAGTGGTCTGGAAAGGAGAGCACTTGGTTAGCAAAGCAGTGGAGCCCTGGGTGTGAGAACGGTGGTTACAGGGCTGACTGACAAGGTCATGGGAGGACCCACAAGGTCATAGCTGGGCCTTGGGACTTGGTCCTGAAGGCAGTGGGAACCAGCAGAGTGTTTTCAGTATGGGAGTGGTGCAGTGAGAGGACCCTCTTTAAAAAGACCACTCCAGCTGCATTGAGGGGACAGACTGGACAAGAAGGAAAGAGAGGGAGCAGAGAGGCCCGTGGGAAAGCAGTAAGAAGTCATCATTGTCCAGGGAGGAGAAGGGGGTGGCCTGGGCCAATTAGTGGCATTGGGGATGGAGAAAGAGGCAAAGCTGTAAAGATATTTTGGAGGCGTTTTGTTGAATTTTCGAGGTGACAAAGGGTGTCTCAGGAGGATGGAGGGTAGTGTTGCTTACTAGGGGATGACCAAGGTATAGGGCAGGGGGAAAGGATGCACTGGTCATCCAGTATGGATATGGAGTGGTGGAGCTGGTGAGGGACCAAGACTGAGGCTATAGATGTAGCACAAGGACTAGAACCAAAATTTTGACTGGTTAAGGTCCACTTGGGTGACAGCAAGGGGAAAGAGGAAAGGAGAGCCCAGAACTGAGCCGGAGAAGCTCCAATGTAAAAGCAGACAGTGTGGTGAGCCCTCAGTAGCCCACTCAGGGAACCAGTGAGCAAGCCTTGGGGCTCAGGCCTGGGAGGTAGGCATTAGGGCAACAAGGCCCTTGCCCTCTCTAGGTCTGTTTCTCTGGCCCTCAAGGGCAGCTGAGGGCTTTCCCTATGGAACTCTTGTGAGCTTCACACAGGGCACCTGAGGAGAAAGGTCTAGGCCCCAAGTAGGCCTCCTGATGCATGTGTTCCCTGCCTTTGTCACTGCTGTACCCAAAACCACTCTCTGCACTGTTCATACCACATCCAGCAGACAGGACCAGCCAGCTGGAGCCAGGCAGGGTTTGACCCGGTGACATTGCTACCTTACCATGGATACTATCAAGCAATACAGCATACTAGAAGATGTTATTTTTATGTGCTATTGGAATATAGGATTTTCTTTCTTCTCTAAGATTTGTTTTTTTAAGATTTATATACACATACACATACACACTTGTACACACCAGGCAGGAATGATGAGGCACACCTGTTACTATAGCTACTTGGGAAGCTCAAGCAGCAGTTGAAGTTCAAGACCAGCCTGAACAACTAGTGAGACCTCATCTTAAAATAAATTAATAATAAAGCGACCAAAAAAAAATAATAAAGTGACCTGGGAGTTAAGTATTCCCCCAACTCAATCCTAGTACTGGGGAAAAAAGAAAAAAAAAAAAATGAAGACATCCTCATGTCGACCAATAACTTTGCTGTCCCTCCTCAGTTCTGAATATTCCCATTTATTATCTCTTCAGTTACTCCTCAGCCCATTTCCTCACTCCTCTCCCCCGTAGCACTGGCTGAGCACATGTCCGTGTGACATTTCCCTTGTCCCCTGCGCTTGGGGACCCCCTTCTCTGTGTTCTCTCTGTCCCTCTGTGTGGAATTGTGGATTCACCTTTCATCTCACACATCTCTCTTCTGTCGGGTCTTATCTCTGCCAGAGATTACCAAAGAGAGACTAATTCCCCAGCCTCATGTAACAGTGATACTCAAACCCTGATCGGTAGGAGAGAGAATAGCTGAGGCCAATTCTACTTGATGCAAAAATCCTAAGCAAAATACCACCAAACAAAACTAAACGCCGTATGAAAAGAATACTGCATCGTGAACAGGTTGGGTATATTCCAGGAATGCCAAGTTGTTTCAGTGTGAAAAGTCATTTACCTTAACAACTGAATTTAAGGACAATGGCAATTTGAACTTTTCAGTAGATGTGGGGAGCAGGGTAGAAACACATTTTTTTAAAAGAATTTTATTTTATTTTTTCTTGTTTCAGAACTTTTGTTTGTTTATTTACTTATTTTTATGGCCAGCTCAGCCTGCCCTGAGGGCGGGGCTGGCACAGCATGTGGTGCCGGGGATCGAACCGTGGTCCCTGCAGCTGCCTAAGCTTTCCTAAGCAGGCGCTTTAGACCATTGAGCCATCCTGCTGGGCCCTGAAACACATTTCTTTTTTAATAAAATTTAAAAACCATGTACAACTAAAAAACCCTTACCATGATGAATTGGAGTTCTGTCCACTTACTGAAGAATTCCCACTTTATGGCAAGATGCTAAGATTTCCATTAAGGAAATAAAGACAAGGGTGCCAACTCTCACCATTTCTATTTAGCATTTTTCTAGAGATCCCAGTCAGCTTGATGAGGTGGGGAAAAAGATAAACACATAAGAACTGAGATGGGGGCTAGGGAGATAGCTCAGTGGTCTAAGTGCCTGCCTGGCAAATGTAAGGACCTGAGTTCGATCCCCAGTACCACATACTGTGCTGACCCTGGAACCCCAAGTGTGCTGTGCTGGCCACCAAAACAGCATGGTGTCACATGCTTATAATCTAGCATAGGAGAGGCTGAGACAGGAGGATCACTATGAGTCCAAACTACATAGTAAGACCCTGTACCAAATACATTAAAAAAGAAAAAAAAAAAAAAAAAAAAAAAAAACTGAGAAGAAGGTCCTGGTTTCCAGCTTGTGCTTCTGTGGCAATGTTTGTACCATTTACGAAGGCCAGAGCCTCCAAGATAGGCACTGGTTGGACTGTCTGTTGGGAACACATAAGAGAAAATTGCCTAGCTTCCCTGGCAGAGCCGGCCAGCTCCTTTCCCAGCTCTTCTGCTGACCTTGAATGGCCTGCTCTCCTCATCGGATCAGGGTCCTCACCTTATAAAAATGAGTGGCTTTAGAAAGATGCCTTCCAGGTGGGCTGGGGTGGCCAGATCTCGTGGGAGAACAGAAGAGCAGGTGGGCAGGAGCCAGGCTTGCTCTCTGGGAGGCGGGCTCCAGCAAGGGGCATCTTCTGGGAGGGAGCATCTGCTTGGGGCAGATCAGGAGCCTGACCTAGTCAGGGGGGCACCTGGCCTTTTGGGGATCATCCTTTCTCCTTGTCAATGGGTTGTTATGGTTGTTGTTGATGATGTTAAGCATGTTCTGCAGTTTTAAGACCCTGACCCCCAACAGCATACCTTTTGATGTTTTAGACCTACAACAGCCAGAGCGAGAGCAACGAAGACTATGAGATCCCCCCGATAACGCCACCCAACCTCCCGGAGCCACCCCTCTTGCACCTGGGGGACCACGAAGCCAGCTACCACTCACTGTGCCACGGCCTTGCACCCAACGGTCTGCTCCCTGCCTACCCCTACCAAGCCATGGATCTCCCGGCCATCATGGTGTCCAACATGCTGGCCCAAGACGGCCACCTGCTGTCGAGCCAGCTGCCCACGGTGAGTCTCTGCCTCCTGGCATGGTTCCCGCCGGTCACAGCAGGGAAGGAGCAGAGGGGAGTGGAATGCCAGCGCTGTGACGTGGAGCCGCTGCAGTGCTGTGTATGCCTGGGGTTCCTTTGCTTGCTCAAAAGGCAGTGTGTAGAACATGGGGATGGCACAGAGAGAAGCAGTCACCCCACTGTGCACTGCAGGGCCCTGCTGACACCACCTTGGGACTTGTTTTAGTATTCACTAACAGTAGGATTTCATTTCTCTTATTTTTTCTTTTTTTTCTCTTATTTTTAATACCTTTAAAATGTGATTGTCACATTGACAATGTATAGCTCAGTAGCTTCTTCTGTAGTTAGAATCATGCACTATCTGTAAAATTTTGAAGCCTGTTCCTCACCCTCCAAAAGAAACCTGTCCCTGTATCATTGCCCCAGCCTGCCACCCACAATCCCAGCCCTGGACAACTCCTCTTACCTTCCAGCTATAGATTTGCCTCAGCTGGACATTTCACACAAGGGAAATCATACTTTTTAAAGGTGTATCTTGCATAAGCAATCAGGGAAGAGGGCGATCACTGTGATCACTGAGTGGAAGTTGTGGGACAGGGAGAACTTTGTGGGCAAAAGCAGGAACGGATCTTCCAGGCTCAAGGCTGGCAAGCACTAAAGGAGAGAGCCAGGTGCTTGCAGAGCAGGGCTCAGAGGTTTCTTTTTATTGTGCTGGAGAGAAAGGATCTGAAGCCAAGGAGGGACAGGAGAGGTCCAAGAGGTAAAAGAGCTCCCAGCACCTGCATTATAAGGATCCTGAGTCCTGCTAAGAGGAATATGCTTTCTCCATTTTTTTCTCACTCAGAGCTCTATTTGTTTAATTTTTCTTGCTTGAAAACTTCTGAAGTTTTCTTATGAGTACAAGTTCGCGGTACATAATGCTTGCGCTCAGGGGACGGAGGCTGGCAGCTGCACGCAGTACGTCTGTGCTTTTGCATGTCCCCTCCCCCCATTACTTGTAAAAGGTCTATCTCTGTTTCCTAGACTCTGTCTTTGGTTTTTTCCCTTTAATTTATTCTTTGGGTTTCTCACATCAGAGAAATCCTGTGATATTGAAGTCGTGCACCTGACTTCACTTATCATTATGGTTTCAAGGTGAGACTGTGTTTTCTTAGTGCAAATGGTTCAATGGCTCATCCTGGAGCTTCAGGAACTACAGGAAATCAGTGGACCTTTCTTAAGGAACAACAGGTGGTACAGTAGAAGCATCTCCTGAAGTACATTCTAGCCCTGGGGCTAGATCCCTGAGAGTTGTATTTAGGGTTGCTCATTTTGCTTCACTGTTAAAAGTAGATTCTGGCCACAACTCTTTATTTGCAAGTCACAGGAAACAGATTCACATTAATGTAAGTAAAAAGACTAAAATAGCCAATGGTGGGATGGAGAGAGGATTTCAGGTATGATCTGACCCAGGAACTCCAATGATGTCACTAGGGCCCTGGTGTATCCCTGACTCTGTAGAGCAGGGCGGACGACTGGAGCAGCTTCCACACTTCCTGGTGCCTCCGGCGGGTACCTCCTTTTGGGTGTCCAGGGACCACCATGACTGATTGTTGCTGGACCAACCCCTGTGTCCAGGGGGATACAGTCCTCGGTTTTGCTAGCTTAGGTGACGATCACACCTGCAGAGGGAGGAAGAGCTGCTCACATGTCTTTCCTACCAAAGTCCTGTGTAACGGGACAAATGGTGTTTCCCTCTGCTACCACAGTATGGCAGCTACAGCCCAAGTTGTGGCCCAGTGCTAGCTGGTGCCTGGGGCCCCTGGGCACGTTGTGTATACTCTAATCATCTTAACTGTGCTTTATGTCTTTATTGTTTACTCTTCTGTTATTACCAGCAAATTTTCTTGCTTAAAAACCCTGGTGTATTGTGTGTATTTTCCTAAGCCGCTCAGATTTTTGTCTGGTTTTTCGTCTTTGAAGCTGCTTGGGAAATAAACGGAGAGAGGGGAGAGAGCAAAGCAACTCAAGACGCACACTACAGAGTGCTCTGCTCTGACAGATTCCCAGCCACTGCTTGTAAAAGACTTTCCAGTTCAGACTCCCTCGTCACTCTTGCTTCACCTAGCTGGAAGGTTTGTGTCTTAGCAGTCTGTCCTAATAAAACCTCAGTACTCCAAACCATCCCCGTTCTTGACTTACGGCGACACAAGCGAGGGCGGGTCCAGATGGACGCCTTTGTCACGTCCTGGAAGAGCCGTCCAGGGCCACCTGTTGCTGACTTTGTGCCGCTAGTGTAGAGTGTGGGGTAATGATCAGCTCATGGGCTCTCCAGTCCCACCCGCTCAAGTTAGATCCTGAATTTCCCTCGGGAGTTTCACTTCCTGTCTCGAGGTCGTCATCATCTTTTCTCACGGTCATTGTGAAATGTATCTGAGATAATGTATGTGAAGTCTTTGCAAATGCCTGGCAGAGAGAAAGCAATCAGGGACTATTTGCTGTTGTTAGTAATAAAAATGAATTCCCGCTGCAACCAAATGGCTGTTTTCCCTCTGGTCTCGTTTACCCAGAGGAACAGACTGCATCTCCTCCCTTCATCTGAGGATCCCTGGTTCTTTAATAGCTCTGATAATCACGAAGCGTGTTACTTGCTGATCAAAGATGCCTGCCCTCCTCACCACCTCCTTGAGGTGTTACGCTGGGCTGTGCGCGGACAGGCACCGTGCAGTTATTTCTCAGATTTCTTTGCAACTGGTTCCTGCTTAAGATGCTTCTCAAATGCTGATAGCCTTAATTCTCCCATTAGCCTGACTTTGCAAGGTTCGCTGAATTTTATTTTCGCTTGTTATATTGTGAAAGATAAGCCAAACTCCATTACCCAGGGGAGAGGTCCGGACCAACGGGAAAAGCAGATAAGAGCGTGTACATACATCACTCTCTCTGGTGAAAAGATGAGGGGCCCTTGAAGACAGAGCTGTTAGATTTGTGGGAGCTTCCTGATGAAGGGGTGTCAGGGTGTGGGCAGTGCTCGGATTCATGTTCACACCTGCTGCGTATCAAGCACTGAGCGGAGGGCTTTGCAAATATTCTTTCACATAATATTCCCACACTGGAGGGAGGCCAGAGGAATTAGGACCTAGAATGGAGGGAGGCTCAGGAAGCAGGTGGGCTTGTGTCTTGGTTACTCTTCTTTTTTTTTGTTTGTTTGTTTTACCCTTTTTTTTTTTTCTTTTTTTCTTTTTTTCTTGCTGGGACAAATACCTGACACTCAAAATGAAGGAAGGAAACGTTTACATAGCTCACAGTTACTGGAGGTTTCATAGTTGAAAACAGCCTGAATTGGGCCCGGCAGGATGGCTCAGGGGTCTAAGACACCTGCTTAGGAAAGCTTAGGTGGCTGCAGGGACCGCGGTTCGATCCCCGGGCACCACATGCTGCGCCAGGTCTGCCCTCAGGGCAGGCTGAGCCGGCCATAAAAATAAATAAACAAAAGTTCTGAAACAAGAAAAAAAAAAAAAAATTAAAACAGCCTGAATTAGGTAGCAAGACCTTGCTCCGAACCTTATTTACTCAGGAGAGAGGGCCAGTGCCTCCATCTTCCCTAAACATCTACTCTCTGCCCGAGGTGGCCTCAATCAAGACGGCTCCACATCTCAGAGAGGCTGCAGGCCAAAAAGGTTGGCCTCTCTGGCCCCACCCCTTGAGCCTGCTCTGGCTCCGCCCCTCAAGCCACGCCCATCCTCTGGCCACACCCCTCGAGCCACATGCTGCTCCTCCAACCATGTGGCCCCACGACTTACATGAGGCTTTGGAAGGACAACTAACACACATGCAACTTCTAATGAGTTCCCACAGACTGGGGCTCACAGCAGCAGATGTCTACTCACCCCCAGATCCAAAGGTCCAGATTCAATGGCATGTGCTGTGATCAAGGTGCCAAGTGGACTATGCTTCCTCCTGGAAGATGGGGGAGAGTTTGTCGTGGTTTCTTCTACCTCCTGGTGGGTGGCCGGGCTTCCCTGGCTTGTGGCAGTGACTGTGCCACTCCGGTCTCTGCCTCATCTTCATATTGCTTTCTGTTCTGTCTGTAGAAACTCCATGTGTGCCCCTCTTAAAAGGGCACTGGCAATGGCGTTTTAGGTTGATTCCAGATAAGACCCTTAACTTAGTGACTTCCACAAAGAACTGTCTCCCCAAATACAGTCGTATTTATAGGTTCCAAGGATCGGGTCTGAGAGCTTTGGTGGGACATCTTTCAACCTCCCACAGTGCTCTTCAGCCAGGGACAGCCTTTAAGTACCTGTTAGATAGCAAGCATTGCTCTGTGCTTGGGATTCAGAAAGTGTCTTTAGGAACCCCCAGCATGAACAGGAAGGGGGAACATTTGTGCTTTGGGTTGAGTATGGGTAGTGTCCCTGAAGTTCCTGTGTAAAGGCTTGGTTCCCAGAGTGGTGGTATTGGGAGGTGCTGGGGACCTTCCAAAGGCAGAACCTGCCGGGAGGTGCTCAGGGCCTTGGGGTTTGATCCCTCTGAAGGATCAGGGGCTCCAGGTCCCTTCCTCTCCCTTTCTGTCTCCTGCTTGAGATGTGTGTACTTGATTCTCACTTGCTATCCCACCATGATGTACTGTACCTGCCTGAAGTCCAAACCTATGGTGCTGCCCAGGCTTGAACTTGAGCCTCCACAACCATGAGGCAAAGCAGACTTCTCTTTACTTATTAGTAGCTTGTGTCTGATATTTTGTCATTATAGCACCAAGCCGGCTAAAGAAGCTGTTTTTATAGATGCTGTCTGTGCTTTCCTGGGATCTCTGTATGGTGCTCTGTGTCCTGGGAGAGACCCAGGGAGGATGGGCTTCTGGAGCTTTCAGAGATATGAGCACCCCTCCAAGGTACACGGACCATCGGTCCACCAGCCCAGTGTCTTGGCCTGGGTGTGGACTTATCGCTCCCTCGCTGTGGGCACTGACCTTGCCGGGAAGTGGTAGGGCAGAAGGAGCGCACGGTTGCCAGTGAGTCCAGAGGCCTCAAGTCTGACCAGTGTCTGCAGTGCTTTTCTGTGCAACAGGAGTGCTCGGTTTGCAAGGTGCTTGGCAGAGTGGAGAGTGAGCAGAGTAACCCTTGGAAACTGTCCTCCATGCCTCCTCCAGGAAGTGACGGCCTGGCACGGAATGGGTTCCATCGCCACATTGTAAATGAGTTGATGTCGTCCAGCTCATAAGCAACAAAACTGAAATTCAAATCCTACTCAGTCCCCTACCACTCACCTCTCAGTTTCACCAGGTGACAAGGGATGATGGCACAGCCAGACTGTGACCACGAATGGCACAGGGCATGCCCAGATGCCAGGGGCCTCAAGGCGCTGTCTACACAGGCCAAGATGCACCAGAGATGTTGTCCCTAAAGAGGCAGCAGAGCCAGGGTGCTCACTGGCCATCTCATTAGTGCCAGGTCTCTCTGGCTAGGATCCCAGAGGCCAGGGGCTCCTTCTGGTCCCTTGCCTGGTGGGCTGCTCAGCCCAGCAGGTCTTGGGGGAGCAGCCGCTTTCCTTCAAAGGGACAGCTGCTGGCAGGAATCCCGAACAGTAGTGGAATCCGGCCCTTTTTACAAAATTAAATATGCTTAAGGCTCTTCCCTAGACTTCAGCATCTTAACTGATTAAACATTCATTTCCAAGACAAAAAGAGTCAATTTAGTATGAAAGATATATTTCGCTGGTTTAATTTAAAGCGCTGCACCTCCATCTGACCCCTATTTTCATAACTCAATAATTTTATCCTGTGTTGATTGTCTCATTTTGAAAGAGATATTGTATGTATAAATCAGTTTCTAAAATACCCAAAGAAACTGAAAGAGTGGAATTTATTAAGCAGCTTCTGTTAAGTCTGAAATCATTTATTTTGGAGTTGTCCTTGGAAATGTTGGTACCCAGTGGAGGCTTATCCTGCGAGGGGCAGAGTGTGATATTCTCAGAGAGGCTTTAGGAATCTGCACCTTTTGTGAACCTGGAGAAGCTCACAAGGGAGCCTTGGGCAGGTGGAGGGTGGGTCTGTGGGGAATTGAGTCCCCGAAGGAATCCCTGCACTTGCCAGATTCTAGCGATCCAGGAGGCCAGGGCACTGACGCACCAAGAGTCACTGGAGCTGTGTGGCCCACTGGCTTTAGGACCTTGGATAAGTCACTTCTTTCCTAGCCTTAGTTTTCTCATCTGTAAAATGGGGGTGGAGAGCCCAACTCTGGCGACTTACAAACAGGAAAATGAGCAAACTTGCTTTGGCGGCTAGTCAGACATATGGGTTTGAGGTTCAGTAGCCCTCCCACTACCACTGCCACACACGCCACTCGGTAGGAGGCTCAAACGGGATTTTCTGCTCTATGTACACCAGGGCAAGGGACGACGCTCGGGAACTCCTTCCCCAGGTGAAGGGCTTTCCCAGGCTACAGCAGGCTGGGAGGGGGAAGCGCCTGCCTCCTGACCAGCCTGTTTAGAAATGGCTCCTGTGAGAAAGACTGCCGCCCTGGGTCAGCGCTTGGAACCAGGAGTCAGGGTCCCTAACATACCTCAGAACTCACTTTCCCATTGCTTGCCTGCTTTGTGCTACCCCACTTCAGTCTCTCTGCTGCTGCCTTTCCCCTCCTCCCTAGAGAGGCTGAGTCTGTCATTTGATTAATACCCGTGGAGACATAGGGGACCCCCCCTCCAAAGTGAGGCACAGGGGCCAAGACCTCCCCCTACCTCGAACTTTGGTTCTCTGGACGTCTAAGCCACAGGGGATGGTGGAAGCCCCTTAGCCCTGCTAGTTGTTATTGTTAACGAACTAATGTTTTGTGTTATAATTATATCATTTAGATTTTGCTGCATAAGAAACCACTCTGACACTTTAAGGCTTAAAGCAACCCTTTAAAAATTTTTCTTGTGCTTCTGTGGATCAGTAAGGTACTGTGTAGTTCTTTGGATCGGGACTGGGTTTCCAGGGTCGCTTGTAGTTTGCCTGGGGCCCTGTGGTCCACCACCATGTTCAGAGATTCTTGCCTTGTGCTGATGGAGTTTGGCAGGCTCTAGCTGCATCTTGAGGCTGACCTGCTGGGGGAAGCCTTCCTGTCGGGATGCTCCCAGAGACAGGACCAGGAGGTGGGTGTTGGAAAGGCAGCTCAGAGGCTGACGTGGTGGCTGGACACTAAGGACAAGCTGGGGGCTGGCGAGAGAGGGCAGCTTAGTTACACTGGGAGCTTTGTCAAGCTTCGTGCTTCGAGGCAACAGCAAAGTGACAGTTCCACTGCTTGTCAACAAAACAAGTGGCTAAGACTTAACTTTCCTTGACACTGTGACCAGGGGAAGGATCTATCATAGTAAAAGCAGAGGGTGCCATGTTTTTGTCTAATTTCCCTCTGGGGCTGAATCGGGGACTGATCTCCCAAGTGGACCCCTGAGGGTTCTGTGTGGGGGATACAAGAGGCCCGGAGGGTTCCTTGTCTTCATCAGAGCCCAATGAAGCTCCCCCTCCCCCTATTTTCCATGGGCAGCACGCAAAAGAAATACGTCTTTTTACATTTTATAAAACTCAGAAAAATGGCTTTAAACAGCTTTTGCTCCTGTGCTATAATTATTTATTTTCAAACACTCCTGCAGGGGACTGTTCCGTTTTCTTATCCTGCACTCCTTTTGCTCATAAATGAACCATCACTTCAATAAATCATTATGAAAACAGAGACTAACACTGGCTCTGAAAGGTTGAAAGATTTATGTAACACATTTATGTTTCCCATTTTCTCATTCTGGTACTCGGCTGCAAAAGCTAAGCTAATAAAAGCTGCTATTAATATTTCTTGTTGCCTAGCAACCACAGAGCGGGAGTAATAGCTTGGGCTTGAAAAATAGATGACCGATAAGGAAAAATTCAATTCTTTTATTATCTCAGGGGAAATGGCCTTTTACTGGAACATTATGATGTACGAGTGTGAAGTTGAACACAAAAGATTTTTGTGTGTCTATGTGTGTATGTGTTTGTTTATCTATTTTTAATGAACATTATTTTACCCCCACTAACTCTTTTAGGGCACTTCTGTTTTCTTTTGCACCCCCATTATCCTATCCCTCATGCTTAATTTAGCAGCTATCGTAGTTAAGAATCTATCAGCTTTTATTTTTAATATTTTATTTTTTTAGTTTCAAAATGGTTTCAGCAAAGGTTTACAACTAGGTCATAAAAATTCACTCCCTGTTAAAACTCAGGCCAGCGATAAGCCAACACACAGGCTGGTTTGCCCACCACATGCCAGGTCACATTGGTGAAGAGATAAGATCCATGGTTTTCCCTAAAAGAAAGGTCAGAAAGAAACAAAACATATTCTCTTCTGTATCCAAGTTTTCTTTGGAGCGTGAGGACACTGTCTCTTTTGAGAACTGTGTCCTATTTTAGGTGTATTCCAGGCAGGCACGGTGGGGGAGGGGGTGCAGAGGTTTACTGAGCACCTAGTATATGCATGCTTGTTCCCATTGCACCCCCCAGCACACCTCTAAAGTAGATTCAATTTTTTTTTTTTTTTTTTTTGTCTTTTTGAGACAGGGTCTCGCTATGCAGTTGAGGCTGGCCTTGAGCTCACTTTTGTAGCCCAGGCTGGTCTCGAACTCGCACCAATCCTCCTGCCTCAGCCTCCCGAGTGCTGGGATTACAGGCGTGAGCCACCACGCCCGGCACTAAAGTAGATTCAATTATGATTCCCAGTTTTCAGGTGCAAAACTGAGGCTGAGACCTCCGCCTGCAGTAGCACTGTTCTTTTGCATAGACTTCTCAACCTCAGCATTTTGGGGGAGATCATTTTCTGCTTAGGGGGACTGTTCTGTGCATTGTTGGATACCTAGCACCACCTCTAGCTTCCACCCACCATTCTTGGCCTTTAGGGGCTCTTTCCTTACCAAAATCACAATGAGAAAGTTCTTAAAACACTGGGGGACAGAATCACCCCAGGTTGAGAAGCACTGCATGCCCATTTCTCTGCTTGAGACATTCTTTCCCCTAGTCATCCTGGTAAACTCCTATTCCTGCTTTAGGAGTCAATTCAGAAGCTCCCTTCTCTTGGAGAGATTCTTGGGACCCTCCAAGGATGGGGGAAACCTCAGCAACCAAGCCAAATAATGTTTCGGTGTAATTGTTTTAAAGATCAGAATTCACACACACACACACACACACACACACACACACACATGGCAACATATCACAACTTTACATAAAGGCAAATGTGCTTGAAGGAGGTATGTGCTGGTCCAGTTCGGTGCTCGTCCGGGGCACCTGGCGCTGCGCACCTGTGCACCTCACTCTGGCACCAGCACCATGCAAGGGACCCGGCTAGCAGGCAGCCTGCAGGTTCTACCTGCCACTGAATGAACAGTTACACAGCTGTAAGAAGGGCGGAGATGGCGCTTGAACCCAGGCTCCTTGCCCCTAGCCCAGTGCCCTTGGCACCCATCATCCAACTTGTGTCTGGAGTGTCACTTTGTTGCCTGCAGAGCGCCTGGGCCATGGAAGACTCAGAGATGCTGTAGGGTGCTCAGGGTGTTGGGGAGGGGCCAGGAGAAAGCAGCTCCGACTCCAGCACAGTGCCGACTCAGCTGTGCCTGTGGCTGTCCTCGCTCTGCCCCACGTGCTGAGCGAGAGCTGGCACGGGTGGTTTACCGGCACGAGCGTCCTCAGGAACAGCACCGTGTGGCAGCGCCACTCATGCACGCGAGGCAGGGCTGCGTCTTGGCCTTTGCACAGGCCACAGGCCACTCATTGTCTCTGCCCCTGCTCTCTTGGGAAGTTCTCCCAAATGAATGGGTAAGTCATCTCTAACTGTGTCTACTAGTGTTTATTTAGCACTTGCCCCAGTTTAGTGTATATTTGCCGCACCCCCAATCCCCAGCTCTGCGGAAGATGAAAAGAGAGAGGCTCCGAGAGGTAAATGAGTTGGCTAGGGACCTGTGCAGGTGGTGGTACTCGGACTGCCCGCCCACATTCTCCACGTCTAACCTGTCACCTCCCGGTGAGAGGCAGAAGGTGAGCAACCCCGCTGTGTACCTATCCAGCTCTGAGCCTCTCCCATTCATAAGGACAGTGTGAGGTGCTCAGAGCTCAGACTGCAGAGATTCTGCAGGGCTCAGACGAGAGTTGAGGCAGGGAGGGGGGCTTCCCAGAGGTGGTGGCCTCAAGGACCAGAGCTCAGTGGCACATCGACAGAAGAGGAAACGTTAGCCCTGCGCAGACCTCCTGTTCAGACTCAATCTCCGCCCCTTCTGCTAGGATTCGGAAAACAGTTTGTGATGTTTTATGGTCCCTGAGCCACCCTCTGGAATGCTCCCTATTCACCCCCTGCCAGGCCGCTAATCGGAGCCGTGACCCCAGCCTGGGAGAGAGCAAGGGCCAGGTGTTTAACTTCTGTTCTGGGCAGGGTGCCAAGCCCTGCAGCATGTGAGCTCCGAGACCTGCTCCTGAGTCATGAGGGAGAATTCAGGGAAAATAGCAGCGACATCCATCAGCTGCAGCTTCAATATTACTCCGTATAATGGCTCTTTCCTCCGAGTGCATATTCAGTATCATGTTTGGGAAAATGAGCTTTTAATGTACCGTCGGCATTGCTGAGAAGCCATCTCTGGCTCCACAGAATGTCTGGAGCACATAAAACTTGGGATTTATTGGAGTCATTTTCCCCCTGCTCTGGCTGGATAATAAAAAGTCAGCCTCCTGCGCACTTTCTCTCGTCTTGTGGCTTTGTCCATTTAGAACTCGGCAGAGTCTTTATAAAAGACAGCAAGACAAATAAAACTCATCTAAATATTAAAGCTCCAGGAGAGAACATCTCTAGGAGAGAGCATCCATTTTCAGGAGGACTCTGGCTGCAGGTGTTTCCAGGCAGCTCCACAGCACAAAGGCTAGGCACACAGCAGCACGGTGGCACCCAAGCCAGAGCGCTTAATTGGGACCTGGAGAGCGAGAGTCCTGTAATCCAGGTTCTGCATAGTAGGCAATCTTGGGTGAGTCACCCTCTGTCTGAGCCTCAAGTAAGAAGGAGCTGATGCTGTCTACTTTGTGCGGTCCCTGGGAAAATCCACTCTTTGAGTGAATGCTCCTGATACCCAGCTTCCACAGTGGAACACAGCAAGTGTCTGGAGTTTATTGACTGATTATATGAATGAATGAATGAATGAATGAATGAATGAATGAATGAAGGAGAAATAAGTGTGTGTGTGTGTAAATGCCTCCCAAATTGGAGAGCTGCCTGTATCATCACTGGCAACAAAGTCAGATACGGTCCTGTGGCCATCCTGTCCGACCGTGTAACTCACCTTTTCTAACTCTCCTGTTGACTTGGAAGAGCAACAGAATTATGCTTTTTCTAGATGTGTACCTGACAGGCAAATGGTGTATCAGTGTATCCAGAGACAATGCCAGGAAGCAATGGGGGCTGGCTGGGAAACACCCTCAACACCCTTCTTGGCCCTAGGGCGGGGGAGGGAGTAGCAGGGAGCGGGGGAGTCTCACTTCTTATCTTCCCGTCCTTTATAGGGCTGGTTGACAGTTGCAGCTAAGACAAGTGCGAAAGGCATGTGTCCCCGAAGCTCACACACACATGCCCAGCTCTTTATCCACACTCTTGGTGGCAAGGACAAGAGAAGGAACACTGGGGTGTGTGGCAGGAACCTGTCCCTAGGGTCTGCGATGCAGGAGCCCCAAGAAATCATCTCCCATGAGACACTCTCTTTTCCTCCTGTCACCCAGAAGCTGACCTCAAGGCCAAATCTGGGTCCAGTTCTGGTCTCTGTGGTCACTAACAGACTGTGAGGGGCAAGTCACTTTCCTCCAGTATCACGTTCTTCACAGACAGAATGGATAAACCCCAGGGACTCAGGGAGTAGGTAGAGTAGGAAGAGCAGGTGAAGCTCTAAAGCTTTTTATGAATGGCCTGGAAAAGAGATGGCTCAGGAGAGTACGGAGGGCTTGGGAGTGGGGAAGCTCTAAGGTCACTCTGTCTTCTGTGTAACCAACTGTGTGTCCTTGTCCTCAGCCAAAGCGCTTGGCCTCTGTGGGCCACAATTTCCTTCTGTTTTTTTTTTTTTTTTTTTTTTTTTAATGATCAGAATATATTTATTAGGAGAAAGAGAGCTCCAGTCCAAGAGAGAGATAGATGGGGTTCCCAAGCAGGCTGTCCCCCTTCTGAGGTTTTTAGGAGACATTCTAGATGATATTCAGTACGAGGGGAGTCTTCCTGGTCCCATAGGGAGCTCTGGAGCACACATTAGACCACAGAGATGCTGGCATTTGCACATCCAAGTAATGTGTGAGTGAGTGACTGGTCATAGTTCTCAGGAAGAGGGCGACGTGGACCCTCATCAGGCAACACTTGCCAGAGGGAGTCTGGGTGGGCATCCATGACCACGTGACCAGCTCCACCAGGCCTCTTGTGAGAGGTGCAGATTCACAGGCTCTTCCCAAACCTGTTGCATCAGAAACACTGGCTGGGGCCAGGAGGCTTTTTATCCAGCTCTTGGGAAGCCCTGGTCTGCATCACAGTAGGCTGTGGCCCAAGTTCTCCATGGTCTACAAGACTCAGAACTGTTGCTTGAGATCTTGCTTACTTTGAAGATTTTATCACATCTGTGACAGGTATGCAGTTTATTTATTTATTTATTTATTTATTTATTTATTTTTATGGCCGGCTCAGCCTGCCCTGAGAGCAGGGCTGGCACAGCATGTGGTGCCAGGGATCGAACTGTGGTCCCTGAAGCAGCCTAAGCTTTCCTAAGCAGGCGCTTTAGACCACTGAGCCATCCTGCCGGGCCCAGGTGTGCAGTTTTCCCCCAGAGAAACTGGAAGAGCTGCACCTCTGCCTTGGCTCTTGATCTTTCCCACCCTGGCCACACTAAACTGGAGCTCTGTCTTCCCAGCACCCCCTGAAAAACAGCTCACGGTGCACGGTGGGGAGCCTGTGACCTAGGTATCCACAGCTCAAGTGATCAGCTCCCAGTCAGCGACATCGGGGGTAAAACTGTCCTCTGGGAACAAGAAGTGGGCCTCTGCCACAGCCACTTAGCCCAGATGCTGTCCGTGTCTCAGTGTCCACTAGCCTGCTGACAGGGGCTGCTGTGTGGCCACGAATCATGTCACTGGCTTTAAATCCAAGTTCCTCCAGCTATGTGTTGTGTTGAACAAGTCCCCCTGTTCTAGAGCTTTCATTCTGGTAAGTGTAAAATGGGTGTGCTAACAGTGCTTACCTCATGGGTTGCTTTGGAAATCAACTGACACAATGATTGTAAGACTCCCAGTGGTCAGCAAGATGGTTGAGCAGTCTAAAGTGCCTGCTTAAGCAAGCTTAGGTAGCCACAGGGACCATGGTTCAATCCCCAGCACCACATGCTGCACCAGCTCCATCCCCACAGCAGGCTGAGCCAACCATAAAATAAAATAATAATAATAAGTTTTTAAAAATATTAATAATTAAACTGCTTAAAAAAAAAAAAAGACTCCCAGCATGGAGGCCATCACAACGCTGGATATTTGGCTCTCGGTACTCTGAGTGAGCTGTGTGCTTCCTTCTTGCTGACTCGCTTGAAGAACTCTATTTTTTCTAGTTCCTCCAAGAAAACCACTTGCTCTAATATTAGTGGATAACACATTTGGGCTCCCAACCCCCGTAGTGGCAATGCCAGCACTAGGTCATTGTCTCATCCCTTTCATGGTTATGTCCTGTGTCTGGCTCCTCTGGCTGCTGTCACCCATGGTGACCTTGCATCCCTGACCTCTCCTGGAGACCTGATATCCTGACCCTTAACAGAAGATCCTCTATCCACATTACTCATCTGCCTCAGGAGTTGGTCTAGAGATCCTGAGCACTCTTGGGTCCACCTCCCTCCCCAAACAGATCCTCAGGGTGTTGTGATCAAACAACTGCAAGTTTCTCCAAAGCAAGACTCAGGTTGTGATAATTCAAGTTGACCAAGGAGGTAGAAAATAGGAGTTTGCACAAAGAGATCCTTTGGGGGGCAGGGAGGAGAGGCGAGAGGTGGGAGGAGTTGTAGACCATGATATATATAGGTCTGACATCCGAGAAGGAAGGAAGGAGGGAAGGGAGGGAAGGAGGGAGGGAGGGAGGGAGGGAGGAAGGAAGGAAGAAAGAAGGAAAGAAAGAAAGAAAGAAAGAAAGATGGAGTGAGAAGAGAGAGAACAGAGTGACCGAAGACAGAAGATGCTCTGTTTGCTCAGACTGTTCTGTTATCCAACAAAAGATAGACTTTCTCTCACAGACTATTCCATTATTTGTTTTTTCTTATGCCCTTACTGTACTTTCTCAATGACTTTATCTTCAAGTATGTTTTAATACCTAGCAAAACAAGTTTTCCAAAGTTTTCACTCTCCGGGTATTTCCTAGGAAAGTTCTTCCATTTTCTTCCACATGAATTTTTAAGTTACTTTGATAAAATTATTGGAGTTTCACTGCATCAATAAATTGATGGAGAGAATTAGTATCATATTTTTGAGTTGGACCGTGCAGAAATGCTATCTGAGTATCTTGCTTTACATAGTGTTTGCTTATAGTTTTACATAAGTTCATCTGCACTGTACACAGATAGGTCAGTCTAACAGATCTCTTGGTTTATTCCACAGTTTCGTGGCACCAGGGATCGATGCCAGAGCCTCATGTACACTAGGAAAGTACTCTACCACTGAGCTGTAACCCCAGCCCTTGTAAATTTTAGTCATTGCAGCTTTGTATGTTTGCGTTGCTATTATGATTAGAACTTTCTTGCTTTCTTACTCTGTCCCTGGTAAACAGGAAATCAATGTGGCGGGGTAAATAAGACTCAGACCTTTGTCTTTCCCTGTACACCAAGGACTTCATAAATGCCACTTCACAGATGCCACAGGCCTCTGAATTTTTATATATCTATTGTATTCATTTTTATCTGGCTGTCTCGAATTCGAGCTTTTGGAATTTCAGGTTCGAGGGTATTGCCCTCACATCCCCAAGTCTGCTTTCCAGTGATTATAACTCATTTCGTTTCGCTTCGCTAGGTTGGGTGAACTGGTCCTTACTAGCAGTGGCATCTGTGACAAGGGCCTGTGCCCTCTCTCCAGTTTTAGTGGCACTGTGACGCATGTTTGGCATGCAGCTAATTTTCTTTAATACACTTTTAAAAATCCTTACTTTTTCAGCTTACTCATAGTTTTGGGGGGCTTTATTAAATGCCTATCCATTATGCGTTGAGATGATCTTAACAGTTTTTTTCCTTGGTCTATTGAAGCGATTAATTTATTAATAGATTCCCCAAGTTAACATGATCTACTTGGTTATAATGTGTGTATATATATTCATATGCATATTATTTTAATATAAGGCTGTTTAACTTTTTGTGTTACTAAGGATTATTCTTTTACCTTTTATGGTAAAATGAATCTATAACTTTCTTTCAGTACACAGCTTTCTCATATTTCCATTTTGAGATCATACTGTCATAAAAAAAGTAGTTTATTACAGCAAGGTCTATGCAGTTATTACTATGGATGATATATATATTCCCTCATTTTTGTATTCTTTGTACTTATAATTATGTTGCCATTTCTGTAATAGAATTACATTTCTGCTTCCAAAGTTGTGCAGAACTAGCTTCTCTTTTTTCGAGCTCATCTCTGTGATGTTGGTTTATTGACTTTATTTGTTTTACTCCCAGAACTACCCATCAGAGTTGTGCTTCAATTCTATTAATTTTCTTTCTCTTAATTTATTCATTTTCCCCTTAATGCTTATTAATTTCTTTCTCTTTCTGTAGAGGTTTAAATTTTTCATTTTCTAGTCTTTAGCTCATTTTCTTTTATTGTTTATTGTTTAGTAATAAAACATTTATAGCTGTGCATTTTTTCTGGGTATGGCTCTGACTGTGCCACATATATTTTGAAATGAAGCACTCTTACATCTTTTTTTTCCTCTTCCTACCCAATGTGTAGCTCTGTGGATTTTATAAAAATGAAATGTTTTGTTTGTTGTAAACAAAAATTATGTAGATGTAAAAAAATGAAGCAAAGTTCATTAAAGACTTCCCATCCATAAATAACCAGTATTAACCTAACCACTCACTAAATATCTTTTTAGTCATATCTTTACACATTAGGAACCTAAAGGGAAAACTTCTATGTGCCTCTCCCTATACTTATTTATTTACTTATGGGACTAGGATTCAAACTCACAACCTTGAACTTGCCAGGCAGGCACTTGTGCCTCGGAGCTATCTCCCCAACCCCTCTCCTTATGCTTCTAGTCTGTTCTATCAGATTTGTGCCATGATCGGCTGATTCTCTGCCACAGTATGTAGTATGGAATGGATGCATTTCCATGTCCCTAATTCTAGGTCCTGCCTTTCTTTTTGATGGCTGCATGCCATTCTGGTGTGTAGCTATTTCAACTCAAACTCAACTTTTTGCCAACAGACATTGAGGCTATTTCTGGTATTTTAAGGTTGTGAGCTTTCTTGGGATGGTTTCCTCAGGAGACATGGAAATGACTCTTCCAGGGTGGCACCCTGGAGAAAGGGAGTGAGAGAAGTGTGTTGGGGTAGAGGAACAAGTTCCCCAGGGCTGGAGTGGAGCCTCAGCCCAGTGTGCAGTTGCCCTCTGGGGCAGATCCCACCGCAGAGTCATCCCACTTGAGGGAACGCAGTCAGCCTCTTTTGGGCCCATGTTGGTTGTCACTGACCACAAGGGGTGGGGCTGAGCGGCTTCCTGGGTTCAGGGCACCTGTGGACCGAGGGATACTCCCTGGAGAAGGGGGCAGCTGTGAGACCTCCCCAGCCGGCACTCCCTACAGCGGGGCTGGAGGCAGGGCGGGGCTCCAAGAGCTTCTGCTGCGTCAGAGCTTGCTCACAGAGACAGCTCCTTCCCCAGAGCACATTGGGCCATATCCAGAGACGTTCAAAACTGGAGTGGGTGGCGGCCACAGATGATGCTGACCACCGTCCCCGCACAGGACAGCGTCCCCCAGGAGAATATTACCTGGCCCAACACACTATCAGTGCCCAGGTTGAGAAATCCTTTGCAAGAAACAGCCTTGAAAATAAGCAGTGTTTGTGAATTTATCCTTTCCTGTTTGTATCTTCTCACACCTATCTCCTTTGGCCCTTGGAAATGCTTTGACATAGCTGTCTGACTTCCAGCCTCCCAAATTCTGCCTACTGGCCTCTCTGGACTGCCATCCCAGTGCCTCCACCACACACAAGTTGCCCTCATGGTGGGCGTTAGAGGCCTCACATTGCCACATTTTGCAGTCAGTTTTAGCCTCTGGTTCATTTGCCCCTCCTCAGCCTTTGGCCCAATTATTTACCCTTTCAGCCTTCCTAAAATTCTCTCTCCCTTTCGTCCAGGCCTGACCTCAGGCTCCATGCCCTTCCATTCCCTCTGCCTGAGACATGCATGTCCCCACGCCACTTTTGAGTCTGAGTGTGACTCAGATGTCACTTTCCCTGTGAGGCCTTTCCTGGCCACCTTTTCTAAAAGTACATCCCACGTCTACCTGACACTACCCATACACCTTCCCTGCTTCCTTTTCCTCTATGACACTTAATGACTCTCTCAAATACTTGTGAGCCCTATGTTACCTGCGTTTTCCTCAAGCAAACGAGGTGCCCTGAGAGCGGGGGCCCATCTGTTTTGGTCACGGCTACACCCTCAGACGTAAGTCGGGGCCTTGGTAACTATTTCTCAATACATGGAAACGCTCAGTGCTCCAGAAGGCGTACGTTCTCAGGGACTGTGCATGAAGATGGTGACGGTGGGGTGTAAAGAGAGGCAGCTAAGGCTTCTTACTCTCTCTGTGGACCTGTTATTCTCATGCAGCCCTCCAAGCCAGTGTGTGGCAAAGTGGCTGAGGCCCAGGCACCTGGGTCGCAGCTCTGGGGCACTATTCTGCCCGGGTCTGTGTACCCACCCACGTATTTTTGCGAAAGAGTCTCACTGTGTAGTCTAGGTAGGCCTCAAACTCACAACAACCCTCCCACCTCAGCCTCCCAAAGGCTGGCATTACAGGTGTGTGCCACCATGCCTGGCTACATCTCTCAACTTAGAAGGAATGATCGCCGGAACCCAAGACAGAGCCCAGTGCTTAGCGGAACAGCAGCAGGACCGTGGTGCTAGCAGGCCCACACCCAGCCTGGCTCTTCCCCAAGCACTTCTCACCCCTGTACTACTCAGTTTTCACATCTGTAGGATGGGAATCGTCACAGTGCCTGCCCCCTAGGAAGAAAGATCCGGTGGAAGGTTGAAAGTGCTTGTGAACTGAGCAGCCCTTAAAGTCTGTGATGTGGGGGGGGGGCATGGTCGTATCACATGGGGACATAGCCATGAATTCTTTTTCTAGTACTGGGGGTAGAACCTAAGGCCTTTACGCTGAGCTACATCTCTAGAGTTCTTTGCTGGTTTTCTCTTTCTTTCTTTCTTTCTTGAGATAGGATCTCTTTAAGTCACTATGTTGCCCAGGCTTGACTGAAACTTGAGATCTCCCTGCCTCAGCCTCCCAGAGTGCTGGCCTTACAAGTGTATCCCAACATGCCTGGCCATCATGTCTAAGGGTGGCCTCAGACAGATTCTTTTTTCTTTCTTTCTTTCTTTCTTTCTTTCTTTCTTTCTTTCTTTCTTTCTTTCTTGAGATAGGATCTCTTTAAGTCACTATGTTGCCCAGGCTTGACTCAAACTTGAGATCTCCCTGCCTCAGCCTCCCAGAGTGCTGGCCTTACAAGTGTATCCCAACATGCCTGGCCATCATGTCTAAGGGTGGCCTCAGACAGATTCTTTTTTCTTTCTTTCTTTCTTTCTTTCTTTCTTTCTTTCTT
>PVJA010016172.1:0-32811 GCA_004027025.1 Myocastor coypus
TTTTTTTTTTTTTTTTGTCTTTTTTTGAGACAGGGTCTCACTATGCAGCTCAGGCTGGCTTTGAGCTCACTTTTGTAGCTCAGGCTGGTCTCGAACTCTCACCGATCCTCCTGCCTCAGCCTCCCGAGTGCTGGGATTACAAGCGTGCGCCACCACGCCCGGCTCAATCATGAATCTTTCTAAAGGAGAAAACTAATGGAAAATAATTTGCAAAAATCAGTTAGATGAAAATTTACTTTGTGTAGGAAAACAAACATAAATTCTCACACCAAATACAAGGTACTATTAGCTGCTGGAATTTGAAACCCCTGTATATTTGAGAAAACCTTTTGCAGGAAAAAAAAAAAACAAAAACAAAAAAAACCCTTTCAAACACAGACCAGCTGCTAACTGCACTCACTAAAATATAAAGCATACAAACTATGCCGTCAAATCATAACAGATTAATTTCGCAGTCAACAAAAGCAAAGGCATAGAGACCTTCCAAAATCTGAAAATTGAACAAAGAGATTCCAAAGCAAACCATATGTTAAATAAAAAAATGTAAATGAAGTTAAATAATAATTTTAAATGTACATCATTGAATGTTTATTCTGGACAAGCACAGATGTATTAGGCAAAAATCTAAATAGGTATCTTTAAAAACTAGAAAAAGTTAAGTAAAACTAAGATAAGCAGAAGAGGGGAAATGCTGAAAACAAAACAAAGCTGTTCTTTTTCAAGACAGAAAATAAGTGAAAGCTGCACAAGCAGCCAAACTGGAAGAGAAGGAAGCTGCCAGAAAGAAACCTGGAGAAGAGAAGAAAGGAAAGAAGGCTGCAGGTCTCGAGAAGCCTGGAAGAAGCCTTTGGGGAAAAAGCCTGCAGCTCCCAGGAAACCAACAGAAAAGAAACCTGCTGAAGAAAGGAAGTCCTTTGCAGAAACTCAAAATTTCTATTCCATACAAGTACTGTAAATTTGGATAGCTTAATTTGGTCAGAGAGGAAGAAAGAAAAAAAGGAAAGAAAGAAAGAAGGAAAGAAAGAAAGAAAGAGAGAGAGAGGGGGGGGAGGAAGGAAGAAAAGAAAGAAAGAAAGAAGGGAGGGAAGGAAGGAAGCAAGGAAGGAAGGAAAGAAGGAAGGAAGCAAGGAAGGAAAGAAGGAAAGAAAAAAAGGGAAAAATCAGTAAAAGCAGGAACTTATTTCTTGAAAAAGTAAATAAAATGGAAGAAACCGTGGCCAGATTAACCAACATGGGGCAAGGGGGTGGGGGTTGTACTTCACCCCCTCAAGATAGGAAGGAATTCGCTACTGACAGAGATGCTACTAAGATAACACAGCAATACCATGAGCAAGTCTTCAAAAGCAAGACTATCAGCTCATAAATGCACAATCTTGGAAATAATGGACATGTTTCTCAAAAGAAACAGAACACTAAAATCTAAGACAAGGTAATTGAAACAGGATTGTTTGTATATGTTAAATAAATTGAATTTGAAGTAAAAATCCTGTCCTGCAAAGAAGGAAATTTCAGAACCAAGTAATTATTTTTGGCAAATCTCATCAAATATATAAGGGGGGGAAAAAACCCACAAACAACCTTATACATTAACTTTGCCAAAAAATGAAAGAAATCACCATCTTGTGTATTGTTCACAGCCAACACCTTTGTCCTGTCAGAACCAAATGAAGATTTCATCAGAGAAGTAATGAAGTGTTTCTCATCAACATAGACACAAGAACCCTCCACAAAAAGTAAGTAGTTGAATATCCCACTATATGAAAATGACAATTAATGTTGAACACTCAGATTGCATTCTATGAATGAATATCTGTTCAACAGATGAAACAGTATAACTCACTAGCAAATGAGGAGCAAATCCACATAAACTATTTCAATAGTTACAGAAAAGCATTTGATACAATTCAACAGCAGTCATGATTGGAAAATAAAAATAAACAATAAAAAAAACTCTCTACAAACTTTGAGAATGTTCATAAATGGACAAAAGGCTTAAAAAGAATTAAAATCCATTCAGCAAATTATAAGGAAGACTGAATGCTTTGTCCCTGAAGTAAAGAACAAAGTTTTGGCATGTGTAGTGGCCTTTTCCTGTACTTCCAACCACTTGAGAATCTGAGGCAAGGTGACGGAAAACTGAAGACCAGCCTTGGCAACACAGAATGACCTCTGTCTCGAATAGAACTAAGGATGTGACTTAAATAATCTAGTTCTTACCTAACATGTGATGCCCTACATTTGATACCCAGTACAAATGTGTACACACACACGCGCGCACACACACACACACACACACACACACACGAAATGCCCTTTCTTAATAGCTCCACAGAAATCAAGTTACATGTCCTACCCAGTGCACTAAAAAAGAAGAACAACAAAACGTCACTATTTAGGAATGATCCTATTGTTTACATCTGAATTTATAAAGAATGTGTTTTTAAAGCTCCTAAAAACTACTAAGTAAATCTTGTAGTTATAGAATACAAGAACAATATAAAGTGTTAATCATAATTCTTTATAGTAGCAATAACTAATTATAATTTGATTAAGACATTGTAGGCTTAAAACTATCAAACATATAATTCTGAATCTCACAAAATATGAAAAAAATCCTTATGTTTAGAATACAAAACACTGGTGAAAGGAATTATAAAAAATAAATAATATCTTGTACTCTAAATAATTACTATGAACAGAACAATAAGCAATTTATTAATTGTTACAATTCTCCAACAAGGCTTCGCTTCTTTTCTTTTCTTTTCTTTTCTTTTCTTTTCTTTTCTTTCTTTTCTTTTCTGTATTTAGGACAGGGTCTACAGGGTTTAATGGGTCTCACTACATAGATCAGACTCAGTGATTCTCCTGTTTTCAGTCTCCCAAGTGCTGGGATTACAGGAGCGCCTGGTCTCAATCACAGCTCCACATGCCCTGTGTGTGGGGCTGGCATGGCATGCGGGGGATGGAACCCAGGCCACTGCTCTCTGCCTAAGCAAGTGCTTTAGTCTGCTGAGCTATCAGGCAAGCCCAAAAAAGTGAAGAAGGATTTTCTTTTTTGGTCTAGTTCAGACTGCCCTAAGGGTGGTGTTAGTCTGGATTGAGGAGCTGGGAATGGAACCGTGATCCCCTGTACCTGACTTTACTTGCCTAAGAGGTTCTTTAAACAACTGAGCTATCCAGCAAGCTCCCATGAGGCTTTTTTGAAGCTCTATTTTACTTTTGCTTTATTTTCTCTTTAACATGAAATAAATTAAAAATGAAAGTATATTAACTTTCCTATTGCTCAGACACAATATTAATTACCTGGCTTCCCAGGCCTTCCTCTGAAATTGGATGGAAGGCTCCATGACCCAACGGCTCTTGCATTCTGTATACCTGAACAGCCAACATCACTTAGCCTCTCTCCCCCACCTCAGACCATGTTTGCAGGGAGCTTACAATACCCACATGGGTGAACTCGGGGAAAAACACCCCTCCATGGCCCTGAATAAACACGACACCCTGAGGCTAACTTCTCCAGGCAAATTCTTTCAAGAGTATTTACTATTTTATATGCTTGAACTTGTAAAGGCTGGGGTTGACCAACTCTGGAGTTGACCTATCCTGATTCAAAATATGGGGCTTCTTTTTTATTCTAACCCCTCAAGCAGTCATGCTTTATTTGCCCAAACTTTGCATGCATTTTCTTTTTCTGGAAAAATTGGAAACCTTGCCTATCTGTTGGTGCTACCTTTTTTTTCCTGACTTGCACTGTACCCATGGTTGAAAGCATCCACTGGTGGCCTATGCCAGAACTTGAATACTGGGCCATCTCGAGGTTCCTTCTGAGAGGCCCACCCTCAGTCTTGTTCTTCTGCAATTCCTCAGGACATAGGCAACATTTAGACAGAACTTCTGGCTGAGTGCGGCAGACCTGACTCCTAGTCCACCTGACAAAGCAATCATTATACCCTACTGAAACACCCGGAGCCTGGCCTTTACTCCTGCGCTCCTGCTGCCACTCTTGTCCTCTGAGCTGGACCAGAATCCCTCACTAAGCTCTGCTGGCACCACTGTAGTTCTTCTCTAGCCCATATCTCCAAAGCCTTACAAACCCCTCCCGAACACCACTTTTTAAGACTTCTAATTCACATAGTCACAATAATGATCCCAATTTTCCAATAACTATGTTCTGTATTAGGAAACTTCCTCACTACTGGGACACAATACTTGAAACCCACAGTTTAAAAGAAGAGAGGTCTATTTTGGCTCATGATTTAGTCCACAGTTGGCCACTCCAAGGCAGAAGTGGTGTTGTGGGAGGGCAGGAGATCTATTCAGCCTATAGCAACCAGGAAGCAGAGGAAGAAAAAGCAGGTACAATGTCTGCCTCTAGGAAATGGTCCAGTGATCCACTTCTAGCTTGGTTCCACCTAACAACCCCTCTAGCTACTGGGTTTATCATTGGGTAAACCCACTCATGAGGATGGCATGAGCCAGTCCTTTTCTAAACACATGAGGTAGGGTGGTGGAACTTTAGACTTAATCCATAGCAATTGGTTGTCCTAGACCTGTTCGCAGTACCATATCCATATTACATAGGGTTCTCTAGAGAATCAATAGAAAATATATGTGTAATTATGAGAAGGACTTTATTAGATAGGTTTGCAGGATTGGAGGAAGGAGACTGTGCAGCGCTGTCCACAGGCTGCATCACTGGAGAATCCACAAGCGTCTTAGCCCAAGAAGGTGAAGCCCATAGAAGAGGCAAGCAGCGGGCAAGGCCAGTTCAGGGTTCAAGGCCTGAAAGATCACTAAGAGTAGCCAGTGCAAATTTACATCAGAACAGAAGAAACTGGAGCCTGCTGTCAAAGGGTAACAGCAAAAGCTAGAGCTCTTCCCAAATAAGGGCACTTCCTTCCTGTCCACAACCTGGCCAAGTTATAAGCATAAGGCAAGCCACATTCGGGGTGGGTCTTTCTCCCTCAGCTTTCTGGCCTACATATCAGTCATCTATGGTCACATCTAGTACTGTGCTTCAGCCATTGGCTAAGCGGCTCCCAGTCTACACAAGTTTACATATCTTAATCAATGATCACAAGGCAGTATTCTGTGCTCCCACATTAGAAGACTCAATACACTACAATTTCAGAAGTTCTTAATTTTATCCCTAATATCTATATCTTATATCTATACAGTTCATGCAATTTCAAGTTCCCAGCAATATTTTAATTGATTCATAACTTTAAGATTTGCATGAAAAGTAGAGGAAGCAATGTATTATATGATTCTTGAAGTAAAAGAACAAAATGAGAAGACGCACACTAAGCTTCTATTAGATTTTCTATATGCAATAGCATTCAACATAACATGGGATCAGTCAGAGTGTAAGCACTTCGGTGAATAGAAGAAAACATGAAGCCCTAAATGAATTCATTGTACTATAGTGGAATGATTTATTTTGATAAAATTTAAAGAGTAATCAGGAAAGCAAAGTGCGATGGTCAGATTGCATGACCAGAACAGAGCACCTGACACCTGCAATTTAAAGGAGGAGTAGTTTATTTTTGGCTCATGCTTTCAGAAGTTCTGCCCTTGGTCGGCTGCACAGCAGAAATATCAAGGCGGAAGGTCCTGGTAGAGGGCAACTCTTTACCTGTTGACAGCCAGAAACAGAGATCAGGAAAAGAGACAGAGAGAAAAGAACCGGCACCACACACATCCCCCAAGGTCCTGGTTCCATAACCTACCTGTACAAGCTAAGAAATGTGCTTTTACTAAACTCCGAAGTGTCTTTCAAGCCATGTAAGTTGGCAATTGAGATAAACTATCAGAGGTAGTTTTCCTAGACAAAAAGTGCTGGAACAACTCAATCTCCATATGCAAAAATTGAACCCTGGCATGTAAATTCCATCACTTCAAATGGGCTATGAACATTAGAATAAATCCTATAGACAAAATATTTAGACATAAATGTAGGAGAAAAGTCTATCTCAATTTGACTTTCACAAATAATTTTAGAGACAATTTTGAAAGCAAGATTTATAAAAGAAAAAAATTATAATTTAGATAATCAAAATTAAAATACTGTGTTTTGTGAAAGATCCTGGTAAAACATGAAGGAGATAAATGATATCCTGGAAGGAAATATATGTAAAACATATAAATGATGATATAACTTTATGCACATCTGTAAAAATGTCTCAAAAGCTAATGATAGTGAATCAAAAAAACAAACAAACAAAAAAAAACCAATTTTTAAAAGGAAGGAAGAGGATAAAGCTTTAGCAAAGAAAATATACACATGAAAACTAAGCATATAAGAGTCCAGGCGTGGTGGTGCATGCCTGTAATCCCAGCATGAGGGAGGTAGAAATCAGGAGGATCACTACAAGTCCGAGCTGCATAGTGAGACACTGCACACACACACACACACACACACACACACACACACACACACACACAAACTAAGCACATACAAGATGTGCAACAGTGTTAGTCATAAAGAAAACACAAAGTGAAAGCCCACCGTGTGATACCACCACAGCTATTAAAATATAAGAATGGCTAAAATGAAAAGCTGAATAATGTTACTAAATGTGAAGATGAAGAGCAATTTGCAAGGAATACAAAATAATGTGGAAACCCTAGAAAATAATTTTGATAGATATGGATAAGCACGAACAAGTCAGTACTATGTAACACAACCTACCAACATTGAGATATTTATTCTAAAGAATTATGATACACAAAGCTCATAAAAGCTTCACTGATACGGTCCAAAAATTAGAAACAGATGCAAATAGTTGTACAAACAAATGCCATATAAACAATACTTGTATACACAAAAGTTAGCCCATCAGTACAAGGTTATTGGGCTGAGAAATAAAAGTGGAAACAATATGGGCTGATACAGTGACAGAGATGAACCCTGAATGCACGTTCCTAGGTGAAAATAGCCATACTAAGAGAGCCGCCCATGTGTCATTGTAATTACACTACATTCTGAGGTAAGCAGACCATGAATACTAGGATGGGATTGGGTAGAAAGGATGACCACAGACTCAGCATGAGGGAACCCCACAGGCAGAAGACTTGTCCAGCGTGGCACTATGGAAATGAATGCGTGGTTGCACGCTTTTGTGGATGCCCACAAAACCAGGCACTGCAAAGGTGGATACTGTTGTATGCAACCTTTCTCAAAAATGAGCTACAGTGTAGAGGAACTCCAAGTTGAAAAACAAACTCTGCTCATATGTGTGTGTATATATATATATATATATATATCATATATATATATATATATGTTATATATATAACTATAATAGACTATACATAATATAAATATAATTAAAAAATTAAAATGTATATTTATACAAGATAATACACACAAATACATATACAAATATATAGACAAATAATATATATTTTTCCCCTTCTTTCTTTTCTCCTTTCCCTCATCATGTATGCATTCTTTCATTTTGAGCAGTTTCTTTCCCCCCCTTCCACTGTATCGATTGTACTCCTCAAATCTCATTTACTCTTTCAGGTTCTTATACTAGAAAGACAATATGAAATTTATACCTATATATCTGATTTATTTCATTTATGAGTAACATCTCTACTTGCATCCATTTACCATTAAAAGCCCTGAGTTTGTCATTCTTAATAGCTGAGAAATACTGTGTATGTTCTACTGGCTTATTGAAAGGAACAGCCAATGCTTAATATTTCTTCCCAATTTTGTACACTTTTGTCTGGCAATCTGAACTACTGAAAGGACAGTACTGTTTTAAATTATGACAGCCACTGTTGAATTTGTTATTTTGTTTTATGAAGTTCTGTATCATTTCTAGTGTTTTTATTATTTTTTTATTCTCCTTAAAATAAATTTAAAAAAGAAATGTAGACTTTGGTGATTGAATTTGTGTTATGAATGAAATTTGTCCAAACAGAGGTAGAAATGAAAAGAGCTGGCCTGACTAACTTTCAAAAGATGTATTGACTAGCTGGGGAGATAGCTCAGTGGTCTAAGTGCTCAGCAGATTAAAGTGCCTGTTAGGCAAAGCATAAAGGCCGGGTTCGATCCCCATCCTGATATGCCAGCCCTACTTCCATGAGACTGGGTGTGTTGACACACACCTATAATCCCAGCTCTTTGGGAGGCTGAACACAGACAGATCACTGCAACTCTGATCTATGTAGTGAGATCCTGTAGACCCTGTATGAAACTCATAAAAAATCAAAAAGCACAGTGTTTGTGTTCTCATTAGGGTTGTGGCAGACCACTCAGCCCACTAACCTATCTCAGTGTCTATGAATTTTCTGCTCAGGAGATTGCAAATGTTTAAAAATTAATTTATTTAATCAATTTGGTAAAAAAAAAAAAAAATACCTAGATGGTTAGGGAAGGAAGATGGTAACAGTAGCTATTTTTACAACCAATTTTAATAGTTACAACAAAATGATACATATGTATGTTCTGTACAAAGTAATACAAGTGTCTGGCAAATAACCAAATATTATCTACTCTATAGTATTATTTGTAACATTTCTTAAGATCTGCTTTGTATTTCATTGAAAACGTTGAAGGAACCTTTAGTTTAAGAACTACATAGAGAGTATACATGACTATTTGGTAGGCTGAGGCAGGAGGATCACTTGAGTTTAGTACACAGGTCCAGGATAGCCTGAGCAATACTGGTGGATTCATTTCAAAAAAAAAAAATAATACAGGGGCCAGTGAGAGAGCTCAGTGGTCTAAAGTGCCTCTTTACGCAAACTTAGGCAACCAGAAGGACCACAGTTCAGTCCCTGGCACTGCATGCTGTACCAGCCCCACTCCCAGGGCAGGCTGAGCCAGCCATATCATAAATAAATAAAGCTAAAAGAAATGCTATCAAATAAATAATCCACTCCTGTCTCCCCACCCCCATCCCCACCTCCCAAAAGAACTACATATCAAGTTTATTTTAGTAGTGAAATTTTCAACACAAAGTAGTCCTTCAATATATATTTTATTATTGAATCAAAGCAATGATTTGAAAGGTTACCTTACTATCTTATGGTTAGGACAAAAGTTGGGGTAAGGGTACAGTATTCAGGGACAAATTAATAAGAGTTATGGGCCTGGTGCAATAGCTCAGTGGAATAAGTGTTTGCCTGGCACTTGTTCCTGAGTTCAATCCCTGGTACTACAAGATAAATGAACAAATAAATAAAATAAAATAAAGTAAGAGTTGGTGAAGAAGTACTAAAAATTAGTATGAACATGATTTCTCCCCCCGCCAAAAAAAAAAAAAAGATTAAGTGGGATGAAGAAAAAAGCAAATTTTTTCTACCAAGTGGAGTTGGTTGCGCTTGCGTTCTACCCTCTCTGCTCTCTGATTCTGAAGTCCATGTCCCAAAAGTCCATGTGCTGCTGTCTGTGCTTATGGCTGCTTCCTTTGCTGGACACTCCCGTCTTTGCATCAGTAAGTGCATTTCATTCGCCTTGGTTCCTCTCTACCCTTCTCAGTGGCATGCAAACCGCAAACATTCAGAAAGCTATTATTTAGTGATGATTCAATCCTAGTGCTCATGGCTCACCTTCATGTCTGCTTTTTTTCTTTCCCTAAATTTGGGAAGTCCCTGCACATTTTCTCTCTTTCTTTTTAGCTTCTTCCAAGTATCTTTTGCATACAGCTTCAGGTTAATTCATCCCTGACATGGGAAGTGCAAAATTCCCCTGAGGCAGAACATGGCTAAGGGAGAATCTTTCTAAGGCATCATGTGGATGGAACAGTACTTCAGCACAAAACAAATCAATCACTTAATTTCGGCTCAATCTGGTGGAAGCTTTCACTTTACAGCCTCTGGTTGTTTTTCTCCTTCATTGTCTACTGAAGAAGCTTCAGCTTCTCCTTCTTGTGTCTGAAGTCTTCTTCTTTGGCTACAAGTACGATTTTACCAACACAATAGCTGTTCTTGCACTCGTGTGTGTCTGCCATTCAGTCTTCAGGGAAGCCTTAGCAAACTCTACATCTTTAGGCAGTATGTTTTGGACTGTTTCTTTTGATTTAAGTCATCTATGGAGTGTTTCTTTGTTCAACTTCTTGCAAGGAATTTAGGTGATTAGGTTTCAGTTGTATAGCTAAACCAGCTGTCACTCACAAAAACCTTCAAGAGCTGCACAGCACAATTCCAGCTGTTTCATGGCTTTGGAGATCCAAGGTTCCAGTTAACTAAACCCTGAGGGTACCAACAGCAGTGCACAGATGTTGATTTTCAGCTGTCTGCTTATGTCTTATGTAATTGACTTCCTATATTTTTAAAAGTTAAATTCAGTCTTAGATAATGTAGGGTTAAGAGGGCAAATCAGGAAAAGAATATCAGGAAATAAAGGATTTAAGGAGCAAATAAATCTGAGGAAAGCATTAACAATCTCCTTAGGAACAATCACATGTACCTTCGAATACTTTTCAGTTTAAGATACACTAAATAGAAGTGTAAGGTTAGTCTTAAAATAAAGAGAAAAGTCATGTTTCAGGGATTACCATCCTGAGGTAGGTTACTCCTGTCCAAAGAAAGAATGCAGGGGCCTAGGGCATAATTCCTTGTAGTTCCATGGATTCTTAGCTTATACTTCCATTTCAGCAGGAGAAAAACAGTGCATCCTCGAAGATGGAGGATGCATTATTTACTTCCCTTAGGTAAGGCAGGGAATTTCAAAATATGGTCAGTTCCTCAAAGTAAATACCTCTGTGTTACAGACTCACAGAGAATCTACAAATGACCCCGATGGATGACTAAACGGTTTTCTCAGAAAGCAGAGAACCCACAGCTTTGTAAAACTGAATAAATAAATAAATAAATAAATAATCAATCAATCAATCAATCAATCAATAATAAATCAGCAGGACCCTCTGGAGCTGGGGTGTAGCCACATTCTGAGCCGACCCATGGAAACCATGGAAGAACTGGCTGGAAATAGGCAGCTGCCTCCTTCTGTGGCCTTCTTGTCACCAAGTACAGCTGCATCCTAGAAAGGCCATAGCATAGCAAGAAAAATGTTCTATTGGTATAATGCGTCTTTATTTTCAAGTCAGAGTCTTAACCAATCAATCACAGAAAATGTTTACAGGTTAAAACATATATTTATTATGTATAACATCAGCACAGAGCCCTGGTAAGTAAAGAAAAGAAACCAAATCAGCTGACACACCTAGACTATTCTGGAATGATGATGAGAGTTCTTATTTTGCCGCATTTCCTCTAACAATTATGGGAAAGTAAAGCTACGCAGTTGAAAAAATAATTTATAAGGAAAGCACAGACCCAGCCAAAAAAGGAAATTAATGCGACTATTTTCTCACCTTCAAGTGACCATTGCAGACGTTTTCACAGCTCTCAGGACATCTGCTCTTCATCAATTCTAGCAAATACATAGTGTCACCATAAAGTGCAAGTGCAACCCTTGTGTTTATAACCTGGATGTTTTCAACTTTTGCCCCTTCTGCTTTGCTTCACCAATTTATAATCCAAAAGGAATTAATTATGCTGCACATCTTTTGTTCCATGGTAGTAGAGATGAATGCCTTTAATTCAAAGCATCAGTGATGAATAAATCCATGATCCGTAATAAGCAGAAAAGGAAACAGAGGACAACTTTTATTAACCATATTTTTCTTGTTTTTTAATTAAGTCTGATACTTATTTGCCTGATAGAAATTAAGCACTTGGCAATTAAATTGTCCACGTATCCATTCATTGCTGTGAGCAATTTAAGGAACCAAGAATTGTTTGTTAAATCGATCCTCAATTTATTAGCTGTCTCAGCCTTCAAGAAAAGCTGGTTAGTATGCCTTACAATAATAATTCCATCTTTAAAAGTCCTTAATGTTCAGCTATTGAAACAATGTTTTTGAACAGAAGATCCGTTGGTTGAAGATAAAATCACAGATAATGACAATTTTTATTCACAGATTTTCATAGACAGTTTACACCTAACTTTAAAAGCTCAAGATACTAGAAAGGCCATTAAAAGGCTAAGTCTAAGAAACAAAAGTTTAACTTATCAAATAAAGCATAGATTTTACACTGGGAATATAAATATAATAAAAGAAACTTTTACCTTTTTTTTAGCGTTTCAAGTAAAAATTCCTAAGACTGAGGAAAAAGACAGGTCTCTGTGTTAATATGCAAATATAATTGCAAATGTGTTCCCCTTTGTGATATTAGCCATTATGAATAAGTGCTTTTGTCTTCCATGTTCCTATGGGATATCTCAGGTCAAATGTCAGCTCTGGCCTCAAAACGGCCTCTTAAAATCTGTCTCCCCTTCCTCCAACAGCAGGTGCATGAAATAAACCAGCAGGCAGTCAACTTGAAATTACATTTGTGTGTCCTAAATCATGACATTCAGTCCTGAAGAGAAAGAAGAAAGCACAGATGTCTTTTCACCAAAGGACCCATCTCTGTGGAAAAAGGGGGCAGCGGGAGGAAGGCAGGAAGTCTCAGAGACACAGCACATTCCTGATCACTCTGGCCGAGCAATCCCACAGTCTTTCTTTGTGTCCCACAGAATGGAGCCCAGACGCTCACGGGGCTCCTGCCAGGGTCTGGCTGCAAGCCTTCAGTTCTCTGCATTCACCCTACTCCCCTGAAATGACAAAACACCACCGTCATTTTATGTCTGATCTTTATGAATCTCATTTCCTGGGTAAGCAGGGAAACATTTTACGCTGTCAGGACAGGAAGAAGGAAATCCTGCAGACACGTGCAGGTGGACCCCGTTCTAGAAAGCGGCATCCAGCCCTGTTTTGCTTCCAGGTGCTGTATTTCACTTCAGATCAGCTCAGCAGTTTCTCTAGAATGAATATTTTACAGACCTTTAAAGAATCTACTGATAGAAATACAACTGTAGGGGACCAGAGAGATAGCTCAGAGGACCAAAGCGCCTGCTTAGGCGAGTTTGGAGAGCTTAGGCGAGCTCGTGGGTCACACGCTGCGCCCCAGAGTGAGCTGAGCCGGCCACAGCGTCCGCACACGTTGGCGCATGCCTGTCATCCCAGCGTTGGGAGGCTGAAAACAGAAGGATCGCTGTGAGTCCGAGTTGTGTAGTAAGACCCCATAAGAACCAAATACTTTAGAAATAGAACTGCAACTGAAAAATTGGAACATCAAGATTTTGCACTTGCATATTCTTTTTTTAATTAATTAATTAATTAATTAATTAATCGATTTATTTTGGTTGTGGGACTCCAACTAACACCTTGTACTTGACAAGCAAGTGCTGGGCCACTGCGCTATGTGCCAGGCCCAGTTCTTCCATCCTAAACTACAAGCTTCAGGATATGTCTTAAGTTATGCTACTGATTTGTTTTATTTTAGCCTTTTATGTTCTTTGAAGAATATCAAAAAACAAAATGAAAATAAAAGTCACACATGAACTCTTCTCTTTTTTAAAGAACACAACCCAGGAGGCAAAGGGTGATTTACTTTACCTATCGTGTGACTCTTAGCTTTGGATAGATCTTTTACTTCTTGTGTACAAAAATATGTGTGAGTATATGTATACGTACACATCTATTAATAAATACTCATGTTCACATATACTTTACAGAATTTCACATTTTATCTGAAACTAACACCTAAACTTATTTAATGAATTTCAAGATAATATTTTATAGTCTCAGCTCATACACAGGCATCAATTTTAGATTAATCCTCACTAACTGGGTAAAGATTTGAATTTCTAACAACTGACTACAGTGTTTTGTACTTAGCTGTTTTGAGGATTTGAAAAAAGTAGAGGAAATTTTGAGCACAGAGAGTTACACACAGAATTAGAGAAACAAGCCTTATACTAGTCAGCCTTAAAGACTGGTGGTTTTGCCAAGTGATGGTATCTAATGAATCCTTAGAAAAAAGTTCTATTTTCACAATCCACTCTAATAAAATATGCATTCATACTTTGTTATTTAAACATGTTAGATTTAAATTATAACTCCAATAGATTGCAAACTAAAAACACAATTTTCCTAAAAATTTACTGTTTTTGTTGTATGTTCTATGCAGGGTTTTTTTTGTTGTTGTTGTTATTGTTGTTTTGTTTTGTTTTTTCAGACAGGACCTCACTGTGTAGTTCAGACTAGACTTGAGTTCACTACATAATCTAGGCTGGATCTGAACTCGGTTGTAGCCCCGGCAAGCCTTCAGTTTGTGATGATCCTCCTGCCTCAACCTTCCCTGCCCTGGGATTATAGATGTGTACCACCACTTCCAGTTTATTGTATATGTTTTGGCAAATGCACAGCACCCTATAAGCACTACCATCATACCATAAAGAATATTTTCTTTCCTCAAAAAATGCCGTATATTATGCCCAGCAGCCTCAAGTATTTGGAATGTGAGTAGATGATGGGATCCCTGAGTTGTTGAAAACATTCACTTACTTACGAGTTTCATAATTGGCTTAGAGTTAAAAGTAAGGGCCTGGTGGGCAGAGGAGTGTGCACAGAGCTGACCTGGAGGTTCACTGCTCTCCCTGGCTCTTCTATTGTCTGGTTCTAGCTTCCTTCAGCCCTGTCCTTTCACTGTGACATTTCCATCCAGAGCCAACCAGATGTGTGTGGACCAAAACCTTGAGCTACAATGTACTTCTCTTCCTTTGAGCTGTGTTAGGCATTTTGCCCCAGAGAAGGCAAAGTAATTAAAACAATTGGTTCTTCAGCATTAGTAAGTGCAACGCTGGAAGCAAGATGTTGGTGACAGGGAAAACTACACGTGGAGGGGGATTAATATGCAATCTCGCTTTGCTTCCTGTCCAGGTTTTCTGTGCATTTAAAGCATTCTGAAAAATAGAGTAGATTAATTTAAAAATGATAGAAATGGAAAAGAGGAATAAAGGCAAAGTGTGGAATTCCTGCAAGCATGTTGTTCACTACTATTTACAATAAATTCATCGTTCACCAATTTATAATTCTTTCATTGAACTAGTGACCAATTATTTTCTATCAACTTTTAGAACAGTTTATTTTTATGGGGAATATTAGTGATTTAATCCAGGGACTTTCACATACTAAATACATTGTATACCACTGAGATCTGTTCTCCGTCCTGCTATAATAGCTTTTTAAAAAATAATTCCCTTGAACACTATCATTTAAAAAAAAAACTTTATTTATGTTATGGCTGGCTCAGCCTTTCCTGGGGGTGGGGCTGGCACAGCCTGTGATACCTGGGATTGAACTGTGGCTCCTGCAGTAGCCTAAGCTTACCTAAGCAAGTGCTTTAGACGACTGAGCTATCTCACCAGCCCGTAACACTATCATTTTTAAGAAAGAAAAAGCAGAAAGAAAATTGGACTGAACTAATACACAAAATTGATGTTTGGTAAGATATAAAGGAAAAGGAGAAAGTATTCATGGTACATGAGATAAGATACATTCCTTTGAGTTAAGGTGATTTTTTCACTTGAGGACCTTGACATCAGCTTTGTCCTCTTCTTTATACAGTCATTAAACTAGATTGCCCAGTTTAAACTAGACTATTCGGCCAAATACTTCAGGCAGACTGTACACTGGTAATCTCTCTGCCTGTCAAGGACCGGTGCTGAAATCTGGATTGTAATGACGGGCTCAGGCATGCCTGAACTGGTGTCAGGAAAACAGATCCAGATTCACACTTAGGCCTTTGCGTGAATAAACGTCACAGGAGATGTGAACCTGAAGGAAGACTCGGGGGTCTGGTGCACATCACCGGTTCCGTTTCATTTTAAGATTGCTGTGGCTCTGGGCACCAAGCGCATGGAGTCCTAAAATAGAGATTCAGGAAAACAGCCCAGCAAGAAGCCACTCGGAAACGGCACCAAGAATCTCCCCCAAAGACTCATGCAGAACTCAACATTAAGTCATTGGCTTGAAAAATACATCTTCCCTTTCGCATATCTTTTCTGGGATAACACGCTGTGTTCTTAATGCGTTTGCCTTTCCAGTACCATCAGTGTCAGCCTGTGTGCAATTTCTTAACTGACATAAACAAAATAGGCAAAAATAATTAAGAAAAAAGTTTGCTACTGAATCTTTGCTGAATACCAGATTTCAACTTAGCTGAGAAAGTATTTTATCTCTTAGTACAAGTTTATTTAAAATTATGAAATGGCAAGAGGTAGAAGCAACCTGAAGGTCCACCAATGCATGGGAGAATGACACCAGTATAGTCTGCATACACAATGAAGATAGCTTGGTGGTCTAAGTACCCACCTGGGAAAGGCAAGGAACCTAGTTCAATCCCCAGTATGCAAGCCATGCCAGCCCTGTGCCAAGCCAGACACAGAAACCAGGCGTGGTGGTATACAGGTACAATCCCAGTGCTGGCGAGGCTGAAATAGGAGGATCAGTACAAGTCCAAACTGTGTAGCAAGACCTTGAGTAAAAGATTTAAAAATAAAAAAAGAAATTGCACAATGGAATAGCATTCAGTCAGACAAAAGAAGGAGCTTCTACAATCAGTGACAGTCCTTGATGTGCTTAGTTACTTTTTACTTGTTGTTGGAATAAACACCAGACACTCAAAATGAAGGAAGGAAAGGTTTATTAGCTCACGGTTACTGGAGGTTTCAGTCCATATTCAGTTGGCCCAAGTCTGAGTGGAGCAGGGCAGAGAGCATCCAGTTCATGGCAGCAGAAGAGCGGCAAAATGGTGACAGAGGCAGCCAACCAAACATGGCAGCAGAGTAACAGCTCTAGTCTATCTCTCTGTCTTTCCGTATATTACATTCAGGCTCTCCATCTCAGCCTCCGCCTTAGGCTACACCCATAATCCCAGAAGTACTGAGACCCATAATCCCATCAGTACTGAAGCCCATAATCCCAGGGATCATGGATCAAGTTTCAAACTCTAGAAGTGCCCGCCCCCTGACTCATGAGGCTTTGGGGGGACAATTAGGCATAAATCATAACATGTGCCTATAGTGAACAAAATCCAACCACCAAAAGACAACTATTGCCTGATTCTGCTGACCCAGGGTATTGAAAAGCCAAACCACAGAAGCAGAGAGTAGAATGATGGCCATCACCAGGGGCACAATAAGCAGGAAGAAGTAGTTTAGTTACTATCATTGCCCATAGGTGTTAAATGAGAACATTGTAGTGCAGCGCGGTCTAGTCAATAGTATGTCATAATATTGCACACAGGCAGATTTTGGATGGTAGGCACGCATTTAAAATGTAAACATGAGATGGCTTTGCAAATATTAGAACCTGCTGGTGTAGCAGTTGGGACCTGTGCCTCTGGAGACAACAGCAGTGCTGCTCTCTGGACTCCCAGCAACCAGAGGACCAGCTCTCTTTCCAGTTACCATAGTAATGAATCTTAAGTTCCCATCCATTACTTTGGGGAATCTCCTTTGCTTTGTCTTTTGGAACAGTAATTGTTTCTTCTAAAGTTTCCGCAGTGTTGAAAGGAGAGGATGACTTGAAGGTGTGTGGGTTGTGGCCACGGAGTGCTCATGAATACATTCATGCTACCATGCATGAACCAGCTCTTGGGAGCCTGCGCCTCCCTACACAACAGAACTCTGAGCCAACAAATGTCTGCCCATTATATACTACCCAGTCTCCGATATTCTACCATGCAGCATGATACAGAGTTAGTTAAGCACATATCAGACCCAATGTACTTTTGGGCAATCACAAAAATGCCAACACGGACTTTTAGAGCAACACAGATTATGGTTTTTCAATCATAACCAATTTGGAACTAACCCTTCTGTAGATCATCATTGAAATTATTAGTTTTTAAATCTTACTCTTAACAAAATTTTAAAATCAATTCTGGCAGACTAGAGATTTCCCTAGGTTTTAGCAGCTCTTTCTAAATGAGTTTGTCATGAGATGAGCAGCACTATCAATGTCATGAGCCTACTGCGAACAGTTTAACTCCATGCTGTGGGACACTGTCTGCCGATTACATTCCTGTCCTCTACCCAATGCCAGGAGCACTCTTCCACTGGTGCAACAATCGACAGTATACTTGGATACTTAGACATTTTTCCAGGGAAGTAAAATTACCCAGGTTAGAAAAGCATGCTAAGCCTTTTCCAAGTATTTTCATACAGAAGTTTCTTAAGCAGACATAACAATAGGGTGATGACTACTCAGGGGGAAGATTGCAATTACACATTGACCCCACTGAACTGCACTCTCACCAAGGTGACTGACACATCGCGTGGATCGCTGCTGTCCTCAGCCCAGCACCTTCTACGTCCACCTAGAAACACACCACTCGTTTTTCAAGACCCAGACCAAAGCTGAGATCTTCGCGGACCCCTTTTTGACTTCTCATGAAATGTGAAAATGACTGCGCTCCTTTTTCTTCCTTTTTGCCTGCTTTGCTGCCTTCCTCACTTTCAGGAACAGAAAACATGTTTAGTAAACTCCAGCTATGTGCCAGACACCCTTTTAAACTCTGGAATTAAATGGCAAACCAAGCAAACCAAACATTTCCCATGGAGAGTTTATATTCTGTACTGAAGATGGAGAGCGACAATTAACATAATGATGAATTCTAAGAGAAAAATGAAATGCAGAGTAGAAACACTGATGTTTTCTTTTCAAAAATCATTGAAACCTCACTGTGTGGTGCTGTTCATAGAAAGACAGGAAAGAAGAGAGGGGCATCCAGGAGGGCCTGTGGGAACCAGCCCGCGTGCAGAACACTGCTTCTGGCCCGCTCTTCCCTCTCTTTCACACCCTCCTGTCAGTACATGAAGAGAGACAGCATGGCTTGTCTGGGAAATTCAGACCATGCTTGCCATTCAGACCATGATTGGTGTTTAATATACCTTTCTACTAAGTACAGATATGTAAAAAACTACTTCCCCAAAGCTGGAAGTGTAGGTTAGCGGTAGAAGTCTTCTAAGCACAAAGCCCTGGACATCCTCCAGACACACACATATGCACACACATTACACATAGACATGCAGCCATGCACACACAAATACACACGCACATGCACAGACTATGCTAGATATCGTATGTTACTGAGACAAGGGAAAGCAATTGCCAACCTGAAAGGTATCTGGGATGAGTTCTGTGTTCTCAAAAACAATGAATTTTAGGAATAATAATGCAAGTTAAAGGCAGAATATATTCATCCAGGGAGAATAAAGATGCTGTCAGAGAGAGGGACAGAAGGGGACCTGAGCAGGTTGCCAAGGACCCTGCTCTTTCTTGGGATTTTTACAGTGCAAAGGTAGCACGTAAGGTGGGTCCATGCTGGGAAATACGAGAAGTCTCAAGGTGAGCATGAGGTGGGACAAAACTATGGTCAGTCAGTAAGATTGCAGGCGTAATTGGTCAGGTACAATTAATTAGATCAGGCTCAGATAGTGAAGGAGTCCCATAGAAAGTGAGCAAGAATACAGTATCTAAGAAGAAGGAGGAGGAGAAGAAGAAAGAGAAGGAGGAAGAGGAGAAAGAGAAGAAGAAGAGGGGAGGAAGATGAGAAGGAGACGGAGGAGGAGGAAGAGGAGAAGGAGACAGAATGGGCTTTTCCTGTAGGAGACAGCTTAGTGACTCTTCCTGACTTTTTCAAGGTGACTGATACCTGAGGATGCCCTCAGGGCCTGCCAAGTGAGGCTTGTAGAGCAGGGGATTGAATCCAGATCCCCTGGGTCTGACTGCATTTGCCTGAACAGACGTTTAAACAACCGTGCCAATCCACAAATCCTCCCTCACCCTCACCCTCCAAAAAAAAGTTGAGAAGGATTATTTTTGCCTGGCTCAGGCTGACGTAAGGGTGCGATGACGGATCAAACCCCTAGAGTGGTGCATTTGTTTCCTCTTTTGTCTAGAGGTGCAGCCCACACATGAAGTACCAGTCTCTCCCACAGTTGTAAGGTATCTTGTCTTCTAAACTGGTTCCCTGATGGGCCCAGCCATGTCTGACTGCCTGTAATATTTCTATCTACTCAGTTGCCTAAACACAACCAGCAGCGATCAATAGGTTTAGTCAGTTCAGAGTTTTAAGTGTGGGACTGTACAAAAATGTGTATATATGTGTGTTGTAATTCCTTTGGGATTTTTAGGTCACATCTACCGGTTTGTCTTTCAACCTGTCTATCTTTCTAGCTTTGTAACTGCCGTGAGCTATCTCTTCCTCTATCAGTTATAAGCAAAGCAGAATGGAGGGAGGCTTTCAGGATAGCTCAGTGGTTTAAGCACTTATGCTGGCAATCCCAGTCAGGCACAGAGTTCGGCAGTTCAATCCCTAATCTCACCCTTAAGGCAGCCTGAGTCAGCCAAAGAAAGTCCTTCTCAACCTTTTGGTGGGGGATCTGTAGATTGGCACAGTTGTTGAAACATCTGCTCAGACAAATGCAGTCAGGAGCAGGGGATCCGGATTCTTCCATTCCCAGCTCTACAAGCCTTTCCTGGCATGCTCTGCAGGCATCCTCAGACAGACCGGAAAAAAAAAAAAAAAAAAAAAGCCTTCTCAATGTAAGGACTGAGAGATAACTCAGTAGAATAAGTGCTTGCCTGGCAAGTGCAAGTGCCTGAGTTCAATCCCCAGCTCTGAAGAAAAAAAAAAAAAAAAAAAAGGAATGCAGTAGGACTCTAGACTCACACCCAAAGTTCTTTTGCTCACTTTTTAAAAAGTAGTATTACCAACCTAGAGAAATTTTTATTGTGAGAAGAATCAAAGCAATAATCCAAAGAAGGACCAGAAGTGTACATGTGGCCATTGTAAAAAGAGAGAGAGAGAGAGAGAGAGAAAGAAAGAAAGAAAGAAAGAAAGGCAAAGAAAAAGAAATTTTCATGCACTAAGACCGGGTGACACTATAGAGTCTTCCTTAAAGTTGCTATTTCAGGAAAGCCACAAAGCACTGGACAAAGCAAACAAACAATTCAGAATGTATTTAAAACTTAGAACCAATGTCATAAAGCTCTGACGGTTGCATTTCAGATATCAATCAAGTTTTATAAATGCAGAAAAAGTTACAAATCTATGGAATGGTAAAAGACTGGGACTGAGGAATGATTGTCCTCATAACTATTTCATCCTGCTATGTTTTATGATTTTTAAAGGGAAATATTCAAAAAATCAATAGTTACTGGCAGAACTCCTAAGAGTAGCACAGGCCCAGGTAGCCAATAATTGCAATAATTACATTCAGAATCTTAAGTGCAGAATAGTCCTAATAATCTCCAACAGGTTTTTTGAAACTAGTAGTTAACTGCTAGAATTCTCGCCTGACTATCTATATATGCTAACGTCTGGGAAGTAAGCAACTGCACTCGGGATAGTAATGTATGATATTAAAACCATGCTCGGAATGCCTGTCATTCTGGTCTTTTAGATGTGTGCTGCTTCTAATGTCATTGCTATATTCTCTCTCAACTAAATGTTTGTAATTAAAAAAGAGGGTAATAAAAGAGAATAAGAAACAAGGGGAAAATGCCATAGGATTGACGTGCCTCAATTTTGTCTATGGTTAGTTTTCTGAATTCCTGTGTAAAATGTGTAACTGGTATTTTTAACCACATTCTACAGCGATTTATTAGAATATCAATGGTTGATATTGATAGAAAATACCGGCTCCCTATTAAGTCTAAGGCATTTGATATTCAGAAAGACAGTGATGGTGATATTAAGCTCACTTATTTTCAGTTGTTCCACAATCACTGCTATGAACACTTACCCAGGTTTCTGCTATGTGCAGTCTTCTAGACCCATTACCCTGCCGTCCACTGATCAGCTCTGCTGACAGCACCCTGCATGTAGCACACAGGATGGCCTACTGTTGGCTGTTTCTTCTTTGTCTCAAAGGATCGTGAACTATTTGCAAAAATTTCACAGCTTCTTCATGTTTGAGCACAAAGTTCTTTGTACGGATGGACAGAGATGATTCATTTTACTGCATTCATGAGACAGTATTTCCCCCTGAGGACTGGCTTTCCATTCTTTTCATAGGAGCCTGGGAGAACCCACTTTCCCTATGCTTTTATGGCTCTGTCTTACGTGTCACTGTTTCCTTTCCTGCCTGTCCCTAGCAATGAGAGAAATGTTGCTTCCTGTGCCTCTGGCCACAGAGGAAGGTCCAGGGCGGTGACTAGGCAGAGCCCAGAATTCCGACATCCACACAATATTCATCTGTGAGGCTGCAGCAGCCCAGGGGGTTGCATTCACAGAGTGTGAATCTCAACAGGAAACCCACACTGCACTCAGCCTGGAATGACAAAAACCACGCTTGGAATGCCTGTAATTCTGGTCTTTTAGATGTATGCTCACTGAGAATGAAGTTAAGAAAGAAAACATTCGCAAGGATGTATTAGGGCATAAAGTGCTCATTCAGAAGTAAAGAACTGCACATGGAGAGTGAGCCAGAAGGGGCCAGGAAAAAGCAATCCCTGCAAGCTAGAGAAGGTGGGCAGAGAGGAGCTGCAGCCTTCACCCCACCCATGGTCGTCACCTGTGGTGAAGAAGAAGGCTCATTCTTCATCCACCCTTGCTCTTCACCGCACCCCACCTTCCTTCTGCTGAGATCAATGGAGCCTGCTTGAGCCCTACATAAAGGCTAGGACATGCAGCTTGCACAGCCCCACGGCGCAGGGTAGGCCAGGGCGAGCACAGCGGGCAGCAGGGGTAGGACACTCGGCATGCTGCACCGAAGCTCCTTGGTCTCTTTCCTCACTATCCACAGTCACATATACAGGTGGATTTGGCCCAATCCACAGCACTCACAAATGGTGGTATTATAAATTACTGAAGCTAGGTAGGACATTAATATGCATTTAATCAGAGATATTCTCCAGCACATGAAGAAATGTAATGCTTGCCCTTGTGCAGTGCCAGATCAAAGCAAGAAACCAGATGCCCTGATCTTCAATTCAATGATTAATATTGTCATTTTAAGGGAAAACAGAAATCTAACATGGTAAATAGAATTGAAGCCTACTTGCAACATATGATGTGTGAAATGTGTCTTCCCTTTCCCTCAATAGATAAACAGACAGATGATAGATAGGTAGATAGATAGATAGATAGACAGACAGACAGATCAAAGAACACTCAGAGTACCAAAATGACATTTTAGAAGATGTATCAAAATATTCAGGCAGTGTCAAAAGTTTTCTCCATTTTCATTTACTTGACCATAAACATACTTGACAGTCATATGAGAAAAATTTCTAGATATAAGTATAATTTATTTTGTTCAGTTGAATGTTTTAGTTCTTATTGAATTGATATTTCTAGTAAGTTCTCCTTTTATAGTATTTTATAAATTGTTATTGTCTCATCCTTATTGTGGACCCTATCTCAAAAAATGCTTGACTTTTGTTATTTTAATCTTTAGGAGACTGATTCATTTAACTACAATGGCATCTTATTTTCTATCATTTGAAAAAAATCATTATGGCATAAATAACTTTTTCAGATAACTCAGAAATTACAAAAATAATTACCATAGAACTGTGTATCTAAGTGCCTAAAGGAGTGTAAATATTCAGGAATTATGTTACAACTTACCTTGCTACTTGCTTTAAATAATATTAACTTTCTCTAGTACACACAGTTGTTAATATAAATATTTGTTCTTATATTAACCTATTTCTAATTCCTTCAAAGTACAACAAAAGAGAGATTTGTATCTCCAGGAAATAATGCCAGGTTGTGCTGTCGAATGTATACTATCTACATCCTCTGGATTATTTTTTTAATGTATCTGTTACAGGGTCTCACAACACAGCTCAGACTCTTAGTGATTCTTCTGTTTTCAGCCTCCCCAGTGCCGCAATTACAGGTGTGTGCCACCACTCCTGATATCTGTGGCCAGCCTAGTGCACCCAGGAGGGGGCTGGTGTGGCATGTGGTGCCAGAGATTGAACCCCACTCCTTGCACTTGCCTAAGTCAGTGCTTAGTCTGCTGAGCTACCTTGCTGGCCCTGAGATTTTTTTAACCTCCTAGTCACTGTCAAACTACAAACCATCAATCTTATTGTCAAGCTAAATTCGTTCCTTTTTATTTTAAAGAGAATATACATAAACGATAAAAATGACAGAATTTCAAAACAAGATGTTAGGAAATTAACAATAGCGTTGTATTGCATATTGTTATCTTTAGAGTTGTTGCTCAGATTGCCAAATACACATATGCAAAATTGATGCAAGCTAATTGATTCTTGCATCATATTCACAAATGAATACTACCTAATACAAACCTGCATATATTCAGTCAAAAACCCCATTGGATATTTTCTAAGAAAATTTCAAAGAGGCATATTAAGTCAGTATAAGTGAACTTGGTAGCAAAACTGTCCAAAGATAAAATGAACTACCCTGAAATAGTATGAATGACCTATCATCGTGTGTATCTACGTATTCACAGTGTTGGCATGTGCTTGGAACCACATGCAAGGATGTCAGAGAGAGACTACAGCACCTCAAAGGTAAGCCATCAGAAAGTTAAGCTGGTGACACTTTACTATTATGGCATGTCCTAACTGTGGCTGTCACTAAATTCACCCATCCTTGTAACTGAAGACTTAGCACAGCTCAACTGGTGATACCAAAAACAGAACTCAGTGATAGCTTATTACTTAACTTTCTGCTAAGTCTAGAAGCAGTGGTAAACTCTACGTGCGAAAACAGTAACACATGTCTTTCCTTCGAGGAAATGTCTTCAATACCTTGACTCTAGTAGTAATACTTAATAGGCTTTCTACATAATCACCACATAATGATGAAATAAAAACAATGTATTTCAATTTGATACCTATCTAAAATAAGTGTCCATGGCAAAGACAACAGTTACATAATAGCTGAGCTGCTTCATAAAGTTTTGATCACCTATAAGAATGTCTTCTACTTCCATTTCTGTTCAGAGATGCAACTTTTTCACCCGTTCCCCCAATTCTTCATTTAATAGCTTGTGAAAGTTCATGACTAAATGACACTCATTGTAAGTAAGGAGTCAGAACCAGGTAAAATTGCATGGATTTGGTCTAAAAAGCTACAAGGCTGTGTACTGGACTCACAATAGTCTAAGTTACTTCACACACTGGCCAAGTATGTGTCATGTCCCAGAGAAAAGCTCCTCTTGTCCCTGCATAGTAGATTCATCTGTGAACAACACAAGCAAAAGCTTCCGTCTTCTAGGAGTGAGGAGTTGGGAGGGGTGCAGACAGTAAGCAAGGAAACTGCTTCCCATTATAGCATGCAGTATGCAGTAGCAAGTCCTGAAGATGAAAGTAAATCGGGGAAAGAGCCCAGTAAGTTGGAGACGAACAATGGTGCCTTTATTAGGCTGACAGAGAAGGGCTCCTCCTTTGAGCAAAAGCCTTATAAAATGAGGGAGTGAGCTCTGGGGATGTTTTTAACCTTGTTTGTAAGATATAGTAGTATATATTTATAATATATAATAACTGCATTTCCTATAGGGAGCTGTACATGTACATAATACATCTTAATTCTGTTCACTGCTGCTGCCTCTGCAATCCCTCCATGCTAACAAAAGCATATGAGACACAGTGAAGACAAAAGACACAGCCCAAGAGGCAGACCTGCCTGTGTACCTGAGTGCAGCTACAGCTAGAGGTCAGTGTGGTTGGTGCCCAGTAAGCCCAGGAGCCAAGGAGAGCACATGGCCAGTCAAGCAGCATTTTCTAGGTCCACATATGAATACTGGCTTTTCCACCCTGGGGAGACAGGAAACTAATGGGTCTTTTTTTTTTTTTAACAGAGAAATGATATGGTTCAGTTTATGCGTATCACTGTGATTGTTCTGCTACAATGTGCTGAAGAAAACACGACTGAAGCAGCCTGTAGATAACTGAGGTATCTTATGAGTGAAATGATCATATTTGACTGAGAGATGGCAGCAGAGAGAGAAATCACTGGATCATTGCAGATATAGTTTAAAGGCACTAATGGCAGCTCCAATGTGATGAGCATGCCAGAGAGGGTTCGAAGTTGGCGCCAGGCTTAACACAAAACTCATGACTACTGAAGAATTAGTCCAATTGGCACTAAATTACCAATCACTTGGCCATCACTGAAGATCCTGTATGAAAGTCATCATGTTAAACGCTTTGTCTTACAACAAAACATAAAGCAAAACTATCTAATGCATATAACACATGTTCAACAGGGAGAAATACAAAAGTAGGAAAGGGAAGATATGTGATGAAACAGCACAACCATGATATTTGCATGTATTTTTTAAGAGTAAAATATATTTATTAGGGGAAAGAAAGCTTCTGTCTGAAAGAGAGAGAGAAAGGGATAGATAAGGATCTGAGTGGGTGGCTGAGGGGTCTGCCTTTTCTAGGGATTTTTATAGACCAAACCCATGAGAAGAGATGGTTCGAAGGTGGAAAACATGGGAATTTTCATAAGAGGTGGGATAAAAGGGTGATTCATTAATAAGCTTAATTTCTCGGGTAAAATTGATTACCCCACTACCTGGGCAGGTGAAAACATTGGCTAAAATTACTACTTATTTCCAAGCATTTCCCCAGGAAATTTTACTTTCTACTTCCCACCATTCCTTATATATGTTTGTCTGATAGAAATAAAATACACTTCATTGAGAATTTGCACATGGTCTCAAATAGATCATATTGTGCACAAAATATTTCAGTATGCTCGTTGTAGACTGATGGTTAATGTTGAGAATTCATGAGTAACGTAGTCAAATGTAAGTACTACGTGGCTTATACTAAGACATTTAAATGGTATGTGTGAAATGAAATTCCCAAGGTGTTTTCTGTTGGGTATACTATTTTGGCAAAGTATTCATAAAGGTGCTGGAAAGTGTCTGAAAAGGGTAAATTTTCTTTTAACCTAACTCTTTGGGCTGATCTTTTCAATAAGCTCTGTGGCTTCACTCTGTTTCATGTCTCTGTGAGAATATTTATCTTAGTGAATCTGCTGAGATAATTTTTGGAGGGAGAGTCATTTTGAAGCAATTTCATTGAAATAAATTATGCAATGATGATCAATTATTCCTTGTTCTTATCAGTAAATACATGAGTCTTTAAAACCCTAAAAATTTAGTCAATTTTCTCCCTCAGCACAACCTATTATTGGGAAATTTTTCGGAAATACAGTGATACTGAGCTTCCCTGGAATGTAACGTTACAGCTGAACCGTAGCACGTCCTGCTTCGAAGAGCGAGATTTTCATTGCTTTCGTCTGCTTAACACCACTGGTTGTTAGTGCTACACTTAGAGTGACGGTGACTTCTCAATTCTTCCAGAAGATGCAAGCAGTGACAAAAACAAACTTGAGGCACATGGGTACAGTTCAGCTGCACATACCAAACACCTGAGTAGCAACTGCTTCCTAAGATTCTGTAACCAGAAACTTCTGTAGAAGAAAAGAAATACTCACATGTAGTATCACTGCTACTGAGACGGTTATTGAAATGGCATCACTGGTCTAGATGTGATCAATTTCTAATTGTATCATAAAATACTGTTTTTTATGTTCCTGTTTTTGTTTTTTTCTTCTTAAAGTTTTTTTGAATGTTCACTCCTGAGACCCCAGGAATTAAAGGGGATTAGATTTCCCCATTACTTCCAACTAAGTTTCACTAAAACACTATTTTTAGATCTCTCCTTCATGGGATTCATTAATCTGCTGTCTCCAAATTAAGATGAAAACAGGTGATGGGACGCGCTGCTTACTGAGTCCTCTTAAGGTCCCTTCTCTCACTTTTCTTCATAAACACAAATCAAAAGCTTTTCTAATCAAGGGCTTCTTATATATGTCCCCTGTTCTGAGGGACCCGAAGGGACTATACACTGATGTCCTGCTCAGTAGGAGGCACTATGCTACATTCTGTGGAATAAGGAAAAGTATTCAAATGTCTCCTGCCCTCAGATAATTTCCGTCTGCTAGGAAGTCCTAGAAAAATAAGTAAACTATAAAGACAGCCTGGCTGTACGTGAAAGTGAAAAATATCCGAGAAGAATAAACGAGTGTTTTTATCATTCTTCCTTAGTCTGAAATGTATTTATTTAAAAAGATTATTCTTGTTCTGTAGCTTCACTGCTTATTTAGAAAGCATTATATGGTTAATACAATTCACATTTTATGCATGTAATAGTCCTTTGCTCTCTTCACCACATATGTTGTTGTCTTTATTTGGCCTATATAGGAACTGAGTCATAGTGAGTTATTTATAAATGGCTACAGCAGAAATTAATTATTTTGCATCCAAGTGTATGCGTAGCTGAAGTAAGTATACAGATGATGCTCCTACCACTCAAACTGCGCGTGTCCTACCTTTCCTCCATAAGACCTTAGTTACTGAAATTTGTGACAACAGTTTAGTCTCATTGGCCTGGTTTACTGGGAAAGAGAACGAGAGACCAATACACACCAGGGGTTGGATGATGTGCCCCCGGAACACCATCTGTTGGGAAATGAACAAAGAAGATGGTCAGGGGAGGAGGTTGGATTGTCATTACCACAAGATTCTTGATGTTCCCTCTTCAAAGTTGTTCCCTGTTGAGGCAGCGGCACTGCCTTATGCCACCTTATTTGCCTGTCTTTGAAGGCAGATTCCTTGTGGAGAGGCTGCTCCCTGTGGAACCCCCCTTTAAGTAGGAAGTCAAGTTCCCAAAGGGGTGACCAACTGTGGCCAGCTGGCAGCCTGGGAGTTCCTGGGTGAACTTTCCAGATGTGGGGGCCAAGGGGTACATCACAGCCTGAGAAAGCACTAGTCAAGAGAAGCTACAGCGTGTGGCAATATCAAATTAAAATAAATTTGATACCTTCACACAATGTCATTTATGTCTTGCTCCCAGGATGTATCTGCCACAGGCTCAGTCCCCCAGCTAGTGACTCAGTGACCCACCCTGCCCTGTTGTGTGTTTGCATTGTCCCCTTACAGGAAAGAGCTCCTCACTGATGCGTCACTTACTCATTAGAAGGATGGCCACAAGTAGTCACATAACTTTAGAAGACCCTGAAGGAAAGGAGAGACAGATATGGATCAGTATCAGAAGTAAATCCACATCCTTTCTCCAGATACCAGGATCATTTACTTTCAGACGTCAGCCAATTAATAATAAGTTACTCATTAGTTCACTTTTATATGCAAGTGCTATATACATTATGGTCTTTAACAAGTGAGTAGTACATAGACAAATAGAGCAATAGAGATCTAGATGGGAGGAAAGAAGATCCTATCTTCAAAATAAAAGATAGTTACTCAACATAACAAAATCAAAGTTAATTTTTTGAGTGTTTACGTAAAATGACAAAAAGTGATATAGAGCAAGGATATCAAAAATGGAAAAAGTCAGAATACACTCTATAAATAGGAATGAATTGAGCCGAGTGTTACAAATTTAAAACAAAACAAACAAACAAAAAACCTGCAAAAGGAAGAGAAATTTACCTCCACAGTTAGCACAAGATCTACTTGAGTTTAGTTCCCCACATGCTGCCCCTCAAAAATCAACCCCCTGACCTGCTACGGTTTGAATAGTCCCTCCAAAACTGCTGTTAGGATTTCATTGCCACTATGACTGTAACAATAAGCGAGCCCATTAAGGGCAGATTAGAGCATGAGACCTCTACCATCATGAGTGAACTAATGCCATTATCGTGGGGGATGAGCATGTTATTGAGACCCTGGCATTCAGATTAAAAGGGATGAGGTGTCCTGATTGGAGATGATGAAGTAGCCTCTCACAAACCGAGAAACACTTTGTGAAGCAGCAAAAATCATTAAGGCGAAAATGTGACATAACAAAAATCACTTTACTCAAGTTACCTGCCGAACTACATTCTTCACATTTCAAGACCTAACTTCATCCATGCCAGGGGGACATCTATGTCCCTCACACCACAGAATTTCACCATAAAGCAGTACCTGCTCTTGCCACAATTCCACCTTCCTCCTTCCCTGAGAACCTCCAAAGCAATGAACAACTTGGTCATAGCTTTTCAGCAAAGCCATCTCAGAATATGTAGTAAAGTTTCCCTTAACTGTTTTTGAAAAATAATAAAGTTGTACAGCTGCTATTTCAGGTATGTCCTCTCTTTCCTAATTTATTTCTCATAATCACAAGGTGGATAATTTTATCCCAATTTTATGTATAATAACATTGAGGTTTAGTGAAGTTAAATCATTTTCCTTAGGTTGCAGTTGGTTATACTCCTTGTTCTTTTTTTTTTAAGAATTTTATTTTATTTTATTTTATTTTATTTTCTTGTTTCAGAACTTTTGTTTGTTTATTTTATTTTTATGGCCAGCTCAGCCTGCCCTGAGGGCAGGGCTGGCGCAGCATGTGGTGCCAGGGATCGAACCGTGGTCCCTGCAGCCGCCTAAGCTTTCCTAAGCAGGCGCTTTAGACCACTGAGCCATCCTGCCAGGCCCCATACTCCTTGTTCTAAGAGTAATTCAAACTTGTATTTGTTGCTAAGAATCATAGCTTTTTTACTATAAAATTTCAAGAAAGGTAATGCTATTAACCTTCACAGGATCAGAGCTCTGCTTCAGAACTTTCATAAGTTGAAGCTTATTTTGAATTTTGAAGTATGTTAACTGCTAACTTCCTAATAGAGCATTTCCTAATGTGTCTGTACTGTATGGCATTCGTGGGCCATGGTCTCTCAGAAACCACATCAGGGAAGCGTAAACATGATTCACTCTGTGGCTGTCAACGTTGACTCTGCACTGGTAATCTGTAAGAAATTATCCTAAGACCACCCAATATGTTGAACTAATCCTTCAGTTGTTTCTGACCCAAGTTATGCTCACACCAATGACCATAAGGTAAAACATGTTGAGTTCCATTCTCACGCTGCTGGACAATGCTGTTAGTTTTGGATACTTTGAAAAACACGTGCTCTATAAGCATCTGCTCATCTTGCTATGCAACAGCAGTTTTCAATGGACCGTGCTTTAGATGAATGGAAATGCAGGATGTGTCTATCACATCAAGCAAGGCACTGGAGATTAATGAGGCCAGATGTTCCTAGGAGTTGTGTGGAAGGAACAATGGAATGCTTTTCTGCTCTCACTATTGATGTTTTTTCTTCTCTTGTTTTCTGGAACAAACCACATAACATAACACAGTCCATAAGCAAAGCTCCTAGGTATCATTCAAAATGTGTTAGTTTCAAGTTGCTAGGTGACCAGATAAACAACCTGGGGCTGTCACAGGAAATTCCAATGCTCTGTCCTTATCAGTTCAATAAATACATAACAAGCAATGAAAATAGCAATTATAATCAAAATAAGGGCATTTCCCACGATGAACACAGTCATTATGTATACTTAAAGTGTACCAACAAATTAATACAATGAGTTTAAGAAAAGAAAGAATGTGTATGACATTTAGCAAAGATCCCACATTTTGATAGTTCTGTGTTTAATAAGGAGTAGGCCAGCACCAACTGACTGCTCCAAAGAAATTTGAATTTTGAGCTAAAATGAAAAATGATAAGCTCACAGCTATCTTGAAACTAAGATATTAGTTTCAAGCTAACTATTAAGCTAAGTGAAGGCTTAATTTTTGACCAGTTGTGCATGCTTACATCTGGTAATCTGAGCAAGGATTTTGAAGCTAACAATATGCACTATAACAACAGTTGCTGAATTCTTATTATCTTTCTTTTTGAAGTTATGGGGCCTGACCAGATACCTCAGTGGACTGAAGCACCTGTTTAGGCAGGTGAAGGGACTGGGTGTTTGATCCCCAGTGTTCCTGGGAGAACACTGAACTGGTGATTGAAACTGGGCATGGAGGTGCTCGCCTGTCATCCCAGCACTTGGGAGGCTGAAAGCAGGAGGATCACTATGAGCCAAAGCTGCCTAGTAGTTACTGTATTAAATACACTAAAATTAATTAGTTAATTATCTAAAGAAATTATGCACTGTTTCTAATTTTTTCTGTACATTTTTAAGAATGCATGATAGACAATAGAAGTGATATAAAATTTCACTAACCAAAGTAACAGAAATTTAACAATGATTGCTGTATTTCATGTTATCTTCAAATTAGTTGTCTATATTACCAGATATAAGCATGCAAATTGGTTAAATAAAGTTATAAGAACAATGGAGTATTACTCAGCTATAAAAATAAGAAATAATTTTGTAGCTTTTGTAGATAAATGAACCCAACTGGAGACTGTATGGGTATGTGAAAGGATCAGACCTGCATGTGCAAAGATATTGTCTTAATAGTGCTTTTTATATTCTTTTGAAGATAAAAAAAAATTGATAAGCTTGCATGCAGAGCCCCGCTTTTCATTTCCATTGAGCTGCTTTAGCAAATGCCCCTGTGTGGTCTTGACCTTGAGAAGACAGCCTTTCCCCGACATTCTCAGTGGGAGGCAGCGCATGCAGGACGCTACAATGCCACCCCAAGCAAAGGCACACCCGAGAGCTGAGTCAGGCAGCCTATCATCACTTGCATTTCAGTCCCTGCGCCTCTGCCTCTCAGAAGCCAAAGGGACTGACGAGTAGATGAGTAGAAAATACAATCACCCTTCTCACTTGATCGAAAACCTCTGTGTGGCAATCACCAGGCAGCTGCTGGGGAAGAGAGCATTTAATCTAAATGTAAAACAGAGTGCACGGGTGACTGTCCAGGCCCCAGTCCACTGATGGGAAACATGTCATCCCTCCCCTTACCTTTCCCTTCCCTGGAAATGAGTCATTGTGTTCGGCTTTGAAACTCATCAGCACAACCCTGTTTTCACTTTCCCCACAGATAGGTAAGAAAACTGTAATTTAGACTGAGAATGAACACCCTGCAGACACAGTGATTTGTGCCAGGTCATGTAATAGACTCCAAAAATGGAATGAGAGCGAGGTGAACA
>PVJA010016172.1:32911-44094 GCA_004027025.1 Myocastor coypus
TTTGGTCTTTTTGAGCCAAAGTCTTGTTATGCAGTTCAGGCTGGCCTTGAGCTCACTTTAGTAGCCCAGGCTGGTCTCAAACTTGCACTGATTCTCCTGCCTCAGCCTTCCAAGTGCTGGGGTTACAGGTGTACACCACCATACCTGGCTAGTTCCTTCAATCATGATGATTCCTTTTATGTGCGCACACACACACACACACACACACACACACACACACACCTGTTTGAGATGACTGACTAGTAAGGTTTAAAAAATCAGCAATAAACACAGTAAGCTCAAACTCTTCATCTTCTCTGGGCTGAGCAGCCTACACAGGGCTTCACATGATGGATACCTCATTCTGATTCTTACACTAACAACCTTGTCTGGAGCGCACCAAGCAGAGAAGGGCTGCGTCCTTCTGAAAACCTTCCCTTCTGCTCCGTCCCTGGCTCTTGGTCTGGTTCAGATCTCCTACCTCTAGCTCCATCTCTCTGTCATTCCCCACCTCCCTTGTTGGCCAGCAGGCAGTAGGAATTCCTTATAATAGCATTCATTGTACCTTCAGGGTCAGGCTTACCACAATATCCTTCTCTAGCCTAGAATCTATGAATGGTTAAAACTGCCAGGTCTGGAGCTCTAGTAGTAGGAAAATCCCTTGCTTTTCATACTAAACTAAAACATACAACTTACACTTATTGATACTATAACTAATACTTAAATTTCTTATCTGCTTTATTCCTTGCTTTATTTCCCAATTAATTTCTGTATTAGAGGAGTATATTTGTTATTAAGCTTTTGAGAGCTATGTTTTTATTAAAAAAAGAAAAAGTAGACCTATATGTGCAGATACAGAAACATGCAAGACAACACTTTGCCCTTTGGTTAATGACAGCCTTTTCTGTGTGACCACAGGCATTCATTTTCCAAATCTGCTTTGTGTCTCCATACTTAGCACAATCACACTGAAAGAACAATTTAAATTGGTGCTGGACTCAATGTGCTTTACATGAAATAGGAATTGGAATTAAAACAAGAAACATTAGAGAATTAAGTAGAATGAAAGAGTTAGTTAATAATGATGCAGAGACAAGAAAAAACCCCTAGGAACATTCCAGAAAATAGGATCTGTTATGCCCTGCTTACTAAATAAGACTTTCCATCCTAGATCTACAGATTTTTCACATTTTTCGTTTGCCTTTTTCTTCTCACCAGGTGAAGTTCTAATGTAAGCACTTAAACGCGAAACTATTAGCTAAGTTTTTAATTAACTTTTAAAGCTGTTTCAAGTTAAATCTCTGAATCATGGTTCTAAGCATGCATTTGCTTATATCCCTGTGTTTTCTCTATGGAAATTCCCTAAAAGCATTTGACTTGAAAAGGGGAACATATGAAAGGTTGATGGCCCCATGTGACATCAAAACCTCTGAGTGCTCTGCTGCTTTGTGGTCCCCACCTCTGTCTGGAACACTGCCTCAGTTCCTCACTCCTCTTTGGGGCTGACACATCCACCATGGGTGGTACCCCGAGCATCTGATCCCATGAGTCCCAAGGAGTGTGTGTCATGAATCACACTTCTCCAAAGGAGTTCAGTTTTGCTGGAGCTCTTCATCATCCCAAAACGCACATTAAAAATTCATGTCCAGAGTGGTGGCAGTAAACAAGGTTTGGTGGTCCAGGGATGACAAGAGTTGCCACGTACCTTCAGTGAAGCAAAATATATGGTGATCTCAGGGCAATGGCATATTACTTCATTCTACCTCCCTTCACAGAACTTAATATTACTTGGAAAATTCCCCAGGAGTCTAAAGCTCATAAAAGTTGTTTTCAGGGATGAGGATGTTACTTGCCCAGCAGGAGCCTGTGTGCTAAATACTCAGTAGAGTTGTCACAGGCAAAATCTGCTACCAGTGAAATTCTAATTCTGTCCTCTAAAAAATGGGAGATGTCTTTTAAAAGGAGCTAAGGGAATGCACTCATTATAGTTGCATATCCTGGAGAAATTTATCTAATTTCATGAAAACAAGAGCTGTAACTGTATTTAAAATTTGGAAGTCTAGCATTCTTTGGGTGAGATAAAAAAAATATCCTGAACAGAAATATTTTACTTAAGTTGCATTCCAAACAAATCAGTGAGCTACATCAGGTTTCTTAGATCTTGAGGTTCTGAAATGGTGTGGAGCTACACACCCACTTCTTGTTTAAAATGAGTTCCTTTCTCTTATTATAATTTGTGATATAAGTAATTTAACCTATTAAGCCCTTCACCTATAAATGCCTTGTCTGATATAGAAAAACAGTCAAATAAACAATAAGATATAAAAGGTGTATCTTCCACACTGCTGCCCATACTTTTCTCCAGAACAAGATTAGCACTTTTAGTTTTGTCTGTCTAGGACATTTCATATTTTCCTAATTTTAGAAGTAAGTATAAAGAGAAATTACAACTTTTGCCAACTTAATCTTTATATAAACCCTTTGTTTTTAGACTAACTTTACCCAATGTAAAAATGGTAAAGATATACGTGATTCTTAAATTTCCAAAGGATTTCCATTTCTAATGTGGCTGTGGTCATGCACTTGAGTTTTATTGAGATTGACGGCACACCCGCCTACAGCAGGCAAGCAGATCGAAAGGAGCGACTTATTTTGCTGTATGCATTTCCATTAGCAACGGGTGAGTCCAACCTGTCTCCTCATCAATCCTCTTCATTTCAGTCTTTTTTATCTTAGCCACTCTAGTGTGTGTGGCGAGGACAGTCCACGCTCAGTGCAGGTGAGCACTGGCTCCAGAACTGCACCATGCATATATGCAGATGGCAAAGTCTGAGCATGCGCAAGTCGCTCCACCAGGGGATGTGCTGCTGCGCACAGCCTGCACACATCCTCCCGAGCACTTCAGATCAGCTCTACATCGCTTAGGAACCACAGTGTGTTCAGGAAACCCAGCCCCAGTCTATGAGGCCTGATCCCAAGGCACCAGGAGACCAAAGCAAAGAGAAACACCCAGCTCTGGGACCCCACTGAGCTCGGGGCTCCAGCGCACTTCGTGGTGGAAGCATGTTCTTCCGTGGCAGCCAGCAGTCAAGTGGATTCTCGTGATTTGTGTCAAAGGTAAGGGCATGTGTCTTGGCCAAGACGCAAGCAATTTTATCCAAGCCAGACTGCAACTTAAGCTAACATCAGCATCCAGGCTTTCTTGGTGCCAGGGCCTGGATCTCATGCCCCACATACTCTAAAGATTTTTGTCTGTTTACAATATTCTAGGAAACTATTTTTAGTATGCAAGAAAAACCAGCTAGGTTTACTCTTGGGCAATCACAGGAGTTCTGACTCAGAAAATTGCAGTCATGTCAAGCTGAATCTGTACAAATGCTGTGTAAATAGTTGTTATACTGTATTATTTAAGGAAAAATGACAAGCAAAAATGTCTGCATGTTCCATACAAATACCACTCTGTTTCAGGAATATTTTTCCATCCATGGTTGGTTGAGTACACAGGTATGGAATTTATGGATACAGATTGTGAACAGTACCTTCTTCAAATTTAAAGTTTCCTGTGAACAAACTATGCTAAGGACCTTCCCTTGTGTTTAAAGATAATTTCTCTATGTTCTTCTATGAAGTATTTAAGAATTTTAAAGTTTTTGTTGAATGTTTTCATGAATTTTAAGAATTTTTCTATATTTTGGATATAAATCATTCTTTATTATTATTATTATTATTATTATTATTATTATTATTATTAATGTATCTAGTACAGCCTCTCACCATGCAGCCAGAATCCTAGTGATCCTGCTGTTTTCAGCCTCCCCAGTGCTGGGATCGCAGGTGTGCCCCACCACACCTGGACAAGTTTACTGGCTCAGTGCACCCTGGGGCCAGGGCCAGTGTGGGGTGGGACATGGTGACCAAACCCTGATCCTTGTGCTTGCCAAGGCATGCACTTATTCTCCTGAGCTACCTCCCCAGCCCTACATATAAATATGTTATTAAATAAATTTTGCACGCATCTTCAGTCTATTTCTTATCTTTTCATGTTGTTAATGGTGTCTTTTTGGGGGTGGGTGGGCAGGTACCAGAAATCAAACTCAGGACCTAGTGCTTACCAGGCAAGAGCTGTGTGGTTAAGCTATATTCCTGATCTGCTAATGGTGTCTTTTGAGAACAGGTTTTATTTTGATTGAATTCGTCACATTTTGTAGAAGATACAGGAATAGAAAGCAGACAAATGTTACCTAGAAGCTGAGAGAGAATTGATTGCAAATGGGCTCAAGAAGACTCACCAGTTATGAAAATGTATTATTATATTGTAGTTATGGTATACATCACAAAGCCACATACACTATCAAAATTCAATGAACTGTACCCTTTGAAAAGATCTTCATGTCTGTTATTTGTGCATCACAATTTTTTCAAGTAAAAGACATGTTTAATCACACAGCACTTTATACAGGTGTCCTAAGCGGTAGGCATTCACAGCTCCATATGTCAACTTTCAAAGAAAAGAAAGGGGAAAAGGAAAAAAAAGTAATGGTCATTTAGAAGGGTTAATGTTTAATTGTTTGATCAATCTTATATACCTATATGTATTAATCTAAACTGATCTGATGATGAAAATATATAATATAACCATTGTCAAATTTAAACAATAAAAAATTGAAACTTGAAAAAATAAAAGAAAGATGCACTGAGAAACACAGCCTCCAATTGTATACACCTAATTTAAAAAATGAAGTAGGAGCATAAGTGAATAGTAGAGTATATGTATACAATGTGGAAGGCCCTGAGTTTGCCCTCCAACACCACACATGCACAGAAAGAAAAAAATGATTTCATGTAATCTATTTTAAGTTCTCGTATACAAACAAAACAGTATTTCTGACGAGTGTTCTACCCTTAAAAATAAAAGCCAATGAAATTGCAAAATCAGGGATGGGTTGGGAAAACTGTATTCATTTCAGCACTGCCTTCAAACCATATCATAGAAAAGAAAGAAGCCAAGAAAAGTAGAGGATTCAGCTTGAAGAAATGTGGGCAGGGGCTGGTGAGATGGCTCAACAGTCTAAAGTGCCTGCTTAGGCAAGTTTAGGCAACTGCAGGGATCACGGTTTGATCCCCAGCACCACATGCTGCACCAGCTGCAACCCAGGGCAGGCTGAGCTGGTTATAATATTAATAATAATAAAAAATGAAAAATGTGGGTAATAAACAAACAAAGGACAAAGAAAAAAGTACAAGAAAGAAATAGCTCATATTTGAAACCCACAACTCCCACATCTTTCTCATAAGAATCTCTCTTTTGTTTTTGGTTCATGGGGTTTGAATTCAGGACCTTGCGCTTTTCAGGCAGGTGCTTATGTCACTGAGCTGTCTCGTCGGCCCCACATAAGAGTATCTTTAAGTCTCTCGACCTGAGATATGTTGGCCCTATCAGCTCCATAGAGTTCTTTTACATCATGATCCTGCAGCTGTCTTTACACATGAGATGTTTTTAGAACTTGACCTAACAGAACACTCAGTGGTAGCTAGAAGCAACCGTCTTTTTCATATTGGGAGCATTCTTTCTCTTATTCAGTGCCGCCTTGGACAGACCATATTTTCAAACAGTGAAATTTTGTGCAAATTGTTCTTTAGGCTCCAAAAGAATTTTTTTTTCTTTAGAAAGCAATTTATCACCACAAGGTCACAGTTTCCATTATTTATGTCCTCTTTTTCCTAGGCTAAAGTTGGCCTTTGGGCTGAAAGGAGGTTTTTTGCATACATAGGCCAAACTAATCAGAATGGGTCATCAGTGTTTCAGGTACACTCCACTTGAATTATACCAGTTTGTACCTGGATAGAAACTCCAAAATGATAGAGGTAAGAATACAATACAATACCCCATGGGACAAAATACCTCTGATTAAGAAAATTAGGACTCCAAATGATACAGATTATGCTGATTTTCAGTCATATTTTAATTTTTAACATTCAACACATCTGAGAGTATTTTACCAACACATCACCAATATTAAATTTTTAAAGACACAGTATTTTATTTGGAGGTTTCTAACAGGCAATTACAAATATCGAGATTCCACATATAGTGCTGTCTAGTAATCCTTACGTTACAGAGAAGTGACACTGAGTCATCAACTGCCATTTTTCTTAGGCAGGCATCTGGATTACGTCCTTATGGTGTATGGGAAAGCTAGGTGAACCTGTGCTGATAAACATGTACATAGACACTCTGAAAAAAACAGCACGAAGGCCTCAAATTGTGGCTTAGTAGTCCAAGGTGTGTCTGTCGCAGGCAAGCCTCTGAGTTCAAGCCTTAGCCCAAGCAAGGAAGTCAGCAAGGAAAAAGCAAAAGGAGGATGAAAGAAGGAAAGATGAAATGAAGAAGAGAGGAAGGAAGGGAGGGAGAGAAGGAATATGAGAGAAAAGCAAAACAAATCTCGAAACACAGCACAGCTGCTCTCCCCAGCAGCCATGACCCCTGCTCTGGTTCCCATTCATTCGTGACTCTTCTTCTCAGTACTCAGACTCAAAGTCCTCTCTGTTCCCTGCTCTCCCAAGCTTCACGGTGCAGCTAGAGGAAAATAAGCATTGCGATATAGCAAGAGTTCTTTGTGGGTTTTTTGTTGTTCGTTTTTAGGGAAGGGTCTACAGGGTGTTCAGGGTCTCACTACTAGATCAGACTCGGAGTGAACCACCTGTTTACAGCCTCCCAAGAGCTGGGATTACAGGCATGTGCCACCATGCCTAGTCTCAGTGCATCCTGTGGGCAAGGCCAGCACGGCAGGCCCAGGGATTAAATCCCCGGCCCCTGCGCCTGACTGTGTTAGCCCAAGCAGACACTTAAACAACTGAGCTAAGTGCAGGCCCCCAAGAGTTCTTTGAAGAGTAACTTCCTTCTACTGTGACAAATATTCAGAAACATATGGAATTAAACAAGAAGGAGCATTAAAGGAAGCTTTTAAATACTTTCTGGGAAGTATCCAGTCTAGTTCAAACTGCCTAAGGAATTATAGTCATTCAATTTGTATGTCCAATTTTTTAAAAATAATCTTAGAGACATGGGAGTGGAACTAAATGATTGTTTAGTTCCTTTGCTCCAATATTCTCAGAATTTAAAACTTTTATATTCTTAATCCATAGGGATTGTATAATATAAAAATATATTTTCTTAAAATGTATTATCTGCTGAAATGACCCTTGGAGCCTTGCTGACCCGGTGGGATTCCTGCAGTTCAAGAACGCTAAGACTCTGACCCTACAATCCCCAATACCACACCTGCCGGCGTGTGGCTGAGAGGATGCCTATGCCGGGGCTGCAGGGAAGGCAGCGTCCCCGTGGCCAAGACTTTGAACTCTGAAAATTCCACATGGAGTTACTTCTCCGCTTTGCTTCCCCTGCGGATCACCATGGCCCTCTACAATCTACTTTTCTAAATGTGCAAGTTTTCCAAAAGTATGCAGGATGCACATGAAAGAGAAGGGAAAATGCCTTCTGCTCCTTTTGAAGTAGCATCATCATCCATAGTGCTCCACATTCGCAAGGGGAGCATACACAAATGCTTTAGAACAACGTTTGAAAAACTAAAATAGCAGGTGACTTGATTGGTGTATGAAGACCAAGAATTGGCTTTCACATCCCTGCAAGCAATTATTATTGATGACTCAGAAAGGTGGAAAAGAGCAGTCCTATATTGAGTCCAAAGGATCCTCTAGTTCTTCCCACAGCCTCACCTGCTGGAAAACTTTTGTCCAAACAGGGCTACCTGCCCTAGGCCAGCCCCGTGTTCCAGTACTGCATCAAGGTAAAATGGACCCTTGCTTCTCCAGGTAAAATGATGCATAGAGAAACCTTTAAAGATTATCTGGACAGGGGGCCCGGCAGGATGGCTCAGTGGTCTAAAGCACCTGCACGCGGCTTTAGGTACCATGGATCGATCCTCAGCACCACATGCTGTGCCAGTACTGCCCTCAGGGCAGGCTGAGCCAGCCATAAAATTAAATAAACAAAAGTTCTGCAAGAAAAAAATTCTAAAAAATATTATCTGGACATGCTGAGCCCTCCCTAGTTCACTCAAAGAAGGTAAAATAGGGAACATTTGAGTGGTCCCTGCATCTATATAGTCCAGCAAAATGGTAGAATTTAGAAGTAGCAGTAGTGGCAGCAGCAACATAAATGCAACCTACATGCCATCTGGGAAAGCAGGAATTGGGCCGCAGCCAGCGACTGCACAGAGGCCACGTGGGTCTTTATTAGCAAATAAGTGAGCCCACCCTGAGACAAAGGCTATAGCTTGTGATGGCCCCAGCAAATTGCTTGAGATAAGAGGGCACGTTACATGGATTTGGAAAGGAGCTTGCTCAGATATGAAAAAATAGCCAATGTGATATGGAGAAATGGTGAAGCCTTCTTCCACAAACTCTAAAAAGTGTCCTCAAATACCAGACTCTTAAACTATCCAAAGTGAGTTTGAAATAAATCATTTAGGGAAAGGAAATAAGATTATAGACTTTAATATAGCTATCAGGAAATTGTTTTTTATTATCTCAAGATGGAATTTTGAGTGACACAAACCTAGAATATATGAAAATGTATCAAATGTACAATCAAATGAAAATGCCACAGCTTCACAAATATTTTGGAACCTACCTGTCCCAACCAGCATTTAATCAACTGGACTTATTTTTTAAGAAAATAACTTACTGTGATGAATGGATTCCTTATGAGGTCATACTTCAGCGCTGGGCTGCGGATGCTCATAGCTTTTCTGCCGACAGCCCCTGCTTCCTGAAGACCTGAAACCCTGACGATGTCACAGGGGAAGGCAAGGTGACAGGTCCATCTACTGACCCCATGGCTTTCTTCAAGAGATTCCTGGGGAACAGAACAGTAGTGCATAATTCAATGCAATCCATTTGCCAAATGAAACTTGTGAAAGGAAGAGCAGGATATGGCAATTCTGATGTCCAGTCTTCCAAAGTAGAGGTAGGTCTGATTAGACTAATGACTAAGGACTCAAGTGTCCTACCCCTTGCTTATTTCCAGAGTGGTAAAAAGACTATGCCTGAGAAGGGCAACCAAACAAAGTCCAGGCAGCGACAGAGCTGGATTTGCCTTTGTAACGCTGCTAGAGAAGCGGTGTCCCTTCACCTCCCTAGAGCCCTGCTGGTCAGTTGCACAGTTAGACATGCAGTCATGTCAGACCCTTACTTTTCTCAGCGATCTCTTTTCCCTGAACATTCACTTTTTAAACAAACTTCTTATATCAGTACCGTGCAAGTGCGAAGTCACTGCTTCTCACACCTAACATCTTAACACAATTTGGAGAGTTAAAAATAATTGTGACAACTCCAGCGGTGACATTCCAGATTTCACACTGCTCTAGCTCATAAAATGTCCTCAAAACATGTAAGACAATTGTAACGCTTGATTCAACAAAGAAAATTATGCCTGTGAACATTGACATCCTAGTTTTAAAGCTATCATCTTTTGATATCACTATAAATAGAAAGAATTCCAAAGGCTTATAACAAAGATTATCTAATTAAATCAATCAGAGATCCAGTGACTATGCATTTTGCTTCATTTTGCTCCTTAGGAAGGAAATAATAAACATTTGCAAAGTCTAAAATTGCCATTTCCAGTTGGGTTTCTACAGAGCTCATTGCCTGTCTATGTATCATAACCTCGTTCGTTAGCTGAGTAGCTGAAGTTACTTACTGAAAGTCTACAGTCTTTGGTTTTCTCACCTGTAACATAAGAATAATAACATTTGTTTCCTAAAGTTTAGAGGGGATTAAAGAAATTAATGTATGAGGAGAACCAGAGAAAGGTTAAACTCATACCATACTCTCAAAGCATGTTAGATATTCTTAGTGTTGGTGTGTCTCAGCTACTTTTCTCTCATTGCTGAGACAAAAAATGCCTAAAACCCAAATTTAAGAAAGGCAAACTTTATTTCCTGACAGCAGAGAGCCTGAATGTGATATAAAGAGAGACAGAGAGACAGACTCACATTGTTGCTCTCTGCTCCTCTGGTTGGCCGGTTGCCTCTGTCATGATTGTTACTGTTCCACCGCCATGCACTGTTGGCCTCTGCATTATGTACTCTACCTTGGATCCAGCTGAGTGTAAACTGAAACCTCCAGTAACTGTGAACAAAATAAACCTTTCCTTCTTTCATTTTGGGTGTTGAGTGTTTGTCCCAGCAATGAGTAAAAAGTAACTAAGACACTCCCCTCTATGCTGGTGGTCTGCATTCCATCTTAGTGCCCTCTTCTTCCACAAGCTCAGGATGCATACAAAGTGAAGGCCCTCTGTCCCAGTACCAAGTTAAACTTTATAATTCTCAAGTGGACACAGTATATCAACTATCATAATCCAACCTTCGTCAACTTGTCAATCAGACACATTTTTTTAAGTCAGTTTCCAGATACAAAGGTATGTTTATAAATATCATTTCACAACTTGAACTTAGTAGTCCTAAATAGTCTCTACATGTCAGAATTAGGTCTAGTAATATTAATTACATTTGTAGCATGACATTTCACCCTGGCCCCTAAAGACTCATACACATCCCTACATGCAAATGGCATTGAGTCCATTTGCAAGTTACTACTAACCAAACATTTTCTGCACTGCTGAAAAGTCTAACTCCTAAATCTCCACAAAAGATGTAAGGTACCTCTTAACTGCCAGCTCGTATACAAATGAAAGCAAAGTCAAACATTTTCAACTTGAAAGTGCAGAAGGTAAACATTTTCATTCCAGAAGTTACAAATGGGGATACAAAAAATTGGGACCAAAGTAAGTCCAAAATAGGACAGGGTATGTACTGCTCCTGGTGTAAACTCAGTTACTGTCATTCTCTCTCTCAAGAGTAGTACTTGAAAATAAGAGACTGGGCCAAATACTATAGTCTTAACAGGCTACAATTTTGTATTTCCTTGAATTTCCAAATATCTGTGTAAAAAGTTGTGTAACTGCTTATATCACATTGTATGGAAAGTTATTAGAATATCAATGATGGTCAGAAAATATCATTTCCAAGCTAAGTCAAAGATATTTGATACTCAGAAAGCCAGTGATGATAAGCTCAAGTACCTAAGTTATAGAGTAATAGTATCACAAAGCTTTTCTGCTGGAGGGTTAAGAATGTAAGTTAACAGACCAAAAATTGGAGAAAAAGAAGGGCTATAAG
>PVJA010016173.1:0-41542 GCA_004027025.1 Myocastor coypus
TTCTCTGGGTGACTCTCCTTAGACGCACTATAGTTCATTCATCCCTTTCCTCTGAGGTCTCATAATCTCCTTGACCAGAAAATTTGGGACACCTCTGAGTTATAATTGTGTGCCATTCTGAGCTTTGTGATATAATCTTGTGCTATCCCATTCCATCTTACCCAGGGGATGTGACTCATCCCTTTGCCCAGAGCATCCACACTGTATGCACGATCCTCTTACTAGTAATTTAGTAGTTTTCCCAGCTATCAGAATGACAGTTGTGGTACCACAGTGTGTGTAATCAAGTATCCTGTATGTAATAATCTAACGCTATGTTCCAATGCCTGTATCTCTCACTTCATTTCCCCATTAAGCCCTGTACTTCCATACGGCTTCTAATTTAAAAGCAAAATGAAAAAGCATTAATAAGCATTCATCCCTGAGATCACAGCCTGAAGAAGGCATTTCTTGTCTAGACTCAGTTTTCAGTTGCCCACGGAGGACGAAGCACCATTCTGTGGAGACCAGGAATTCCCTGGCTGCCTGTTGGTGTGTTTCAGCTATCTGATCTAGACAGGTACAGGGGTAAGGACTGGTGGGGCAGCAAGGGGATGGGATTGCACAAGGGGTTTTCACACAGGTAACGTCAAGGAATTTAATTTTTCTTCTGTACTGCTCCTTGTAATGGCTGTTAATCCTGTGCCTTGCCTCTGTTCAGTTTAGTAAAATAAAAGTAGTAATTTTAAATTGTTTGCATCATCAGTCAGTTTCTAGATCCCCTGGTAAGCCTGAATATCTTGAATTTTTGTCCAAAAATGAACTTTAAAAGTCAAATGAAAAAGTAATATTCTTATAACTGTCCCCTTTCTAAACAAATCCTGCTTAACCACCCCCCATACACACATATATGAAGGTTTAAGCCTGCGTATGCTGGCTGTGCCTCTTAATAACGCTGGAACCCAGATCAAACTGCTTCTTCAAGCCAATCCCCACTTCCCTCTGCAAACAGGGGAACAATGAGAAGCTGCCCCTGTGGTTGCTGGGACAGTCCATGAGTTAGCGGAGATAGAAAGCTCCTTAGCAAGCATGTTATGGCCTGTGTCTAATGTTCCCCCAAAACCGCATGTGGTCATAGGTGGCGTTAGAGTGTGTTGCTAGGATCCAGGGTGTGTGGAACTGTCTTAGTTACTTTTTACACGTTGCTGGGACAAATACCCGACACCCAAAATGAAGGAAGGAAAGGTTTATTTAGCTCACGGTTACTGGAGGTTTCAGTCCATACTCAGCTGGCTCCAAGGCAGAGAGCAGCAATTCATGGCAGTGGAACAGCAACAATGGCGACAGAGGCAACAAAATGACCAGGGGAGCAGAGATCAACATGAGTCTGTCTCTCTGTCTCTCTATCTCTCCTTACATTACATTCAGGCTCTCTGCCTCAGCCTATCTGCCTTAGGCCATAATCCCAAAAGAACTCAGACCCATAATCCCATCAGTACTAAAATACATAATCCCAGTGGATCATGAGTCAAGTCTCAAACTCTAGAAGTCCCTGCCCCATGATTGCATGAGGCTTTGGGGGGACAACTAGACATAAATCATAACAGGTACTAAATTAGTTCCCGGATTGGTTTGACCCAGTGCTGGATAAGAATAATAAGAACCCCTACCCTGGGTGTGGGTGGCACCACCCAAGGCCAGGTTCCCTGAAAGGGATAAAAGGGACAGGCAGCCTTCTGCTGCAGCTGCTGCTTTTTTTTTTTTTTTTTTTTTTTTTTTTGCTACTTCTCTGCTTTGCTACCCCTGCCCACCACAGACTGTTTCTCCTCCGTGATGCCCTTCCGCCAAGCCACCTTGCCTTGGAGCCAGCCAGCTGTGCACAGAAACCTCTGTAAACAGTGATCTGAAATAAACCTCTCCTCCCTAACTTTAGTTGTTGGCTGTTTTGTCTCCATGATGAGAAAAGTGGCTGAGACTGCATCTGTGTGGCATTAGCACCTCACTGCAATAGTAACAGCCAGAACAAAGATGCTGCAGCCCCGGTGTGCAGTTCTGGGAAAAGTCTGTCCATTCCCTCGGGGTATGGGACAAGCTGATCCAAAATTGTATATGGAAAAATAAAAGAGAAAGAATAATGAAATTGAGTTTGTACAAAGTACAAGATACAGAGGCAAAAAATAAATAAATAAATAAATAAATAAAAAGACACAGAGGCAGCACAATTTCTTATAGTGTTTCAGTGTTCTCCAGAGAAACAGAACTAATCAGGCCTATGTGGAGAGATTTATTGGGAGGGAATGGATCATGGGACTAAAGAGACAGAGAGGCCCACAGTCTTCCATCTGTACAGAGAGGCCCAGGAGAGATGACAGTGTAGTTGTAGCCCAGCCTTAAAGTTTCAGAACCAGAAGCATCAGTACCTATGGGCAGCGGGAGGTCAGCTCCAACTCAGCAGAGAAAGTTCACTCTTCCGCCGCCCTCTTCCGTGTGGTGAGGGTGATTATCTTTACTTGGTCTGCCAGTTCGCATGCTAATCTTCTAGAAATGCTCCCACAGACAAAGCCAGCAATTATGTCTCACTAGCTCTCTGGGCATCCCTTAGTGCAGTCTAATTTAAGAGCATCAACAGTCCTATTTGGTTTTGATGATCCACATCCAAGACACCAGCACCAATGGAATAACAACCATGAAACAGGACAGCGGTAGCCCTTTGTGGGAGGAACAGAGGAGGCTTGAGCTGTAGTGTTATTATAGCTTTAAAATGTTCAGCAACCATCCACTGGAAAAGTTTAACCATGAGGCATAAAAACTAAAGCCAGGGGCTGGCGAGATGGCTCATCAGTCTAAAGCACTTGCTTAGGCAAGCTTAGGCAACTGCAGGGACTGCAGTTCGATCCCAGGCACCACATGCTGCACCAGCCCCACCCCCAGAGCAGGCTGAACTGGCCATAATTAAAAAAAAAAAAAAACTAAAGCCAGATAAGCATGCTGAACTGTAAAAGGCTCAAGTCAACAGCTTCGGACAATGCCAGTTCTGCTAATAAACCACTACTATCATAGAATATGGGTGTATACAACTACTCTCTCTTAGCTCAAGAAGAAATATTTGTAACAATAGTGTTAGAAAAGTTGTCATGTCTGCATCTTGTACTCTAAACAACTACTATGAAGACAACAATATGCATGGTATCAATTATTGTGGCTCTCCTACTAATGTGTTTTGAAACTCTCATTATTATTTCTTATTAAAAGTAATAAAATTGTAAAAAAAAAGAAATAAAACATTCATCAAATATGCCAAACCGTTAGGCTTTGAGAGAAAACACATGATGGGTTAGAGCAGAAAAGTGTTCATTTTCTTCCAATTTATACATTTTGTGCAAGGTTTTGTCATCCATTTAAAAATATTTTAAATTAACTTTTAATACCAAAGCAAAGCAAAGAGGATAAGTGTTCAAAGTGCCAGTGTGTGTTCTGCTACATTATTCCAAACAGCTGAGGACAATGATCCCTGATACCCAGCAGAGCAGAAGCAATAAATAAAAGATGAAATGGGCAGGTGGATGAATGGGCACCTGGTCCCCAAAACGGAAGCTTTGTCCTGTGTGTACCATGCCCTTGTTAGCGTGGTCACACTTTGAGAGTTGTTTCCTTTCTGTCCATCTCTCTTTGCCTCAGTGGTTGTTGTGTCTCATGTAATAATTCAGGGGAATTCTGTGTGAGACAGCAGGAAGCTGCAGTTTGGCTGAACCCATTAGCGTTTTCCAGCCTCGTTACTGCTCAGAAGAACAACAGCCTCATTACTCTCAGAGCAGGGCATCACTATCTTTCCCATATTTTGATAACAATAATAATAATAATAATATAATAATAATAATAATAATAATAATAATAATAACAACAATTCCAAGGAAATGACATCTCCAGGAAGACTTTCCTTCTTCATTAAAAAGTTGTAATGGGTTACAGCTCCGCCATGCATGGATTTGATTCTCCTTGATAAGCAAATGTTAAACGCAGGTTATGTTTTCTTTGAAGTTCAGCTTCTATTTTTCTCCCTTTCTTTCTGCCGTCCCTGCTCCTCTCTGAACTGACAGGTGCATGCTTGAGAAGTACAGGGCTTTGGGAGGAACCAGATCTCCTTGTTAGCCCATTCATCTTGGAGTTCTAAGTTTCTCTGAGAGTCATTTAAAGAAAACTAGTATGGGCTGTGTAGGTCGGTGGGCAAACTGTGCTAGTGAAGATGAACTCTTAGGTTCCATCTTCACAAAGCCAGTGTGATTTTTTCTCTGCTCTCTAGATACCAAGAGCACTGCAGGCCATGTGATATGTATAGTCTATTGTTGTGCATAAGAGACTTGAGGCACGCCAGCACAAATTGTGTGGAATACACTGATGCCATTGGAACTCAGAACTGCCTCCATCTGGTGAATCTGTGGATTCCTTTTAGGAGGAAAGGCAACTGTCATCTTCTATGGGTTAAATAAAGCCTGCTGGTGTTTCAGCTCAACTACAAGGTGTGGAACTGAGATCGTATTCAGGGGCAATTCCCATCTCTTTTAGTGAAATATAGCAACTAGAGGATTGGTCATTCTCGCTGTCATCTGTGATTGTTCTGAGTCTGAGGGTATATAATGAGGAAAAATGGGACAAGTTCAACCAAAGAGAAATTTGGGCTGACTCGCTGGGGGAAAACATCATGGTGAAATCCATTAGACTTTGTAATCGTCTCCCAAGGGGAATGATGTAAGCCTCCAAGCTGCAGTCATTTAAATTTAGACAGAGCCATGCATTTGTGAGCAGACCCCAGGGAGCAATCCCACATTAAAGAGGGTATGAGGAAGGTGATGGGCCAGATGACCTCATAGATCTTTTCCAACTTAATTTCTAGGATTGTGGGATCCTAATTAAAATGAACTATATTGCCATTATGAACCTTCCATGTTAATATTCTGTAAGGTCTCCAGGCAAGCCAGGGGGGTTTTGGCTTTTTTTTTAATTCTATGGAGCCAGGACCCCTGAGCCGCCTTCACCACACAGCTGCTACCCATGTTCTGGCTTCTTACAGCTAACAAGGTTGGTTTAAAATCATTTCAGTGACTCCTTTGGGGGAAGCAGTGTCCACAGTACAGATTCACGTTTTATTCCAAGGAATCCCACAGAATGAGAAGCACACGTTGATATCCTTTCGGCTGTGGTGTAACAGTAAGTATCCCTCTAGCTAATAGCAGCAGTAACCAGCCAGCCCTGTGATGTGTCACTGGGAAACACTTGGCCTGATACATGCTGTATCATACACAGTCCTGACCCTCCTTTTACCTTCGACTGATATTTGAAAGGGAGTGTTGATCGCTAGAGGAATTGTAGCCAAGGTCTGCCACTGGAGACTGGGTGATGGCCTCTGAATGCCAGAGTCCCTTCCTTGATTGTGTTCTAGAAGTGGACTCCAGTGTGAGGACATTTGGGCAGGACCAATGCTGGGCTGGCCAAGGCTGGTGACAGCACCAAAAGTGGGGGCTGAAGGGTACTTTATCCCTCAAAGTAGCTGCAATTTAGGGAAGATAAAGGACATGAATGGCTCAAGTGCTCCAGGTGGTATTTCAAATGACTGTATATTTTTTATAAGAAAACAGTAGCCACACATACCTGAAACACTGTTGTATCAATCTTGCCCCCTACTACAGATTCCCAGAAAATTTGTGATGGACCACACGGAATTAATTCTACCAGGAGGAAGTGCATACTGGCGTGTAAGGCAGAATATGAAGCCCTACCAGGTTTAAATTCCAGTTAGCTTGCAGAGAGTTTCCATGGAAATGGGGGACATCATTTCAGCAGAACAAGATGATGGGATCAGGTGGGACAGGACACTGAAAATCTCTGAGCCTCCAAGAATGGGCTGGTGTCGCAGTCCAGAGACTGTGCTGCCGTCTCTAGGTCTTTCAGTCAGTTCCTTGGTATTCTCATTCACATTATAGTAATTCTAACATGCATATGCTGTACACAGAGGAGAGACTGCTGTTTTTTATTTTCCCCCAGAATATAGCTCAGAATACTCTGTTCCTGATACAGAGGCACTTAATTAAATTTACTAGGTTATTACAATGATATGTTAGAACCTCAATATCTTCTTCTTCAAAAGGCCATAAAAATTCCAACACAAAGGAGCTGTTTTAAGAATTAATACAGAAAAAGTAAGGTACTTTAGACAATACCCAACACTTAAAGAACATAATTCCTTTCCTCACTCTTTTATTATGGGAGAGTTATTCATTTCTGCATTTGATAGATAGCAGGCAAAAATGCACTATAAGAAGCCACAACGTTCCCCATTTGTGCTCTGAATTTTGTATTGCTGTTTTAATCAAATTTCTAGATCAGCATTTTGCATCCTATAAGCAGCATAAGGGCACAGCATCTCCAGCCCCAGCCCCATCCTCATTATCCTCTTGGCAAGGCTTACACTATTCCTAAAGTGATGTGCATCCTGAGATGCTCACTCTCGGTGCTACAGCGGACATCTGTGGAACGAACTCATAAAGCGTGGAAATAGCATCAGTAACGATAAAACTGAGCCTAGCATGGCAGCCCTGCGTGTTGGTTCTGGTGAGAATTCCACTTTGGTAGGACCAGAACACTAGTATACCTTCCTGCAAATCCCCATGAAGATGTCCCAACTCTTCTTCATTGTTTTATTTTTACAAGACAAAAAGTATGTGCGGAGTGACTTTTAAAGGAGGTCTACGCAAAGCCAGCAAACGAGTGAGAAACTGGGTGTGCAGGGCCATGTGGCACCAGACACGTGGGCCGAAGACTGCCAGCTGCACCCAAAGCCAGTAGGCAGGCTTGGCGCTCTCCACTGGCTCTGAATGGCTCTTCCGGTGGCACTCACGCTGCACACTGTGCGAGTCTGTGCTTCCAGCCTAGAGGACACCAGGGTCTGGATTTAGGAAAAGCAAAACGGAGGCCCAGGGGAGACAGGGTCCATACTGCCAGCACCCGGAGGCTCCTGAAGTTACGTCAGAAGCCTGTTCGCTCTAGCTCTGTGGGGTGCACAGCTATGAATGGCTCAGGTTCTCCTGCTCCTCCGGAGAGTTTACTCTGGCCCCTCGCACCTCAGCCTTGCTGCTCTGCATCCCGCAGTTCTTCCACGACCTCACCTCTCACCTGTGTGAACTCTGCATTGCCCTGGAGCCAGCAAGAAATCACTGCCTTTTTTCCTCTCATACTTTTAACTCCATGATCATGTATTGTCTTTGGAATTGCCAGTTGGAGGGCAGAAATTCCTTTCCGGCCGCTCTGTTACCCTAGATGCCCTCTGCTGGCTATTTTTGCGTACTGCGGAAAACCCTAAAAGATCATTTCACCGAGAGCATACAACAGATTGTTGAATTGTCATGTTTCTCCATATTCTTGTAAAAAATAATAAATTGGCAGTAGCATCTCAGAATTTTCCAAAGCTACACTGAAACATCTTCGTCCCGCGTGCCCAGTGATTATCTCACCTCTCCTTCAGCATCCCACACTGGCCAAGCTCAGGGGCATAGATCCATCATGTCTGAAACAGGATATCTCTGCATGGGTGGGATGTACTGCTTCGAGTTGATGGGCTGGGGGTTGTAAAGAAGAGCGCTCAAGTGGGGGTAGCACTTTTCAACCTTGGCCCTGTTGACATTATGAGTCAGATCATGCTTTGTGGTGTGAATCCTTCTTCTGCAAGGTAGCACATTTAGCAGTACCCCTTGCCTCCTCCCTCCAGGAGCCAGAAGTACCTATTCCACCTTGGCAAGCCGCTCAAACAACCAAAAATATTCTCCAAACATTGCCAAGTACCCGGGGAGCCAGTCACTCACTCCCAAGAATCGTGGTGTTGGAGGAATGGAGCTTGTTCCGATACAGACGTCTGTGTGCTACAGCGTACAGGCTCCTTCCTTTGACAGCATGGTTAGTAGGTCCTGCTGGTGCTTCCAGAACACAGATGCCACAGATTAATGATACTTACAGTCATTTTTTTTTGTAGTAGAGACAGAGGAGATACTAATAATGTCCCCTGAGGGCAGCCATCTGAACAAGCATGGCCTAACATTTTTAAAAACTGAAAATATGGTTCTCTTGTATAACCGTTCCACAACATCATCTGAGAGTCAGGCCAGCTTTATGGAAATCATTAAGAAGGATCAGATAAACCTTTCTTCCCTAGGCACTATTATATTTCACATTGCCAGCTTCAATTAATACTTATTTCTGCGTATCACAACACAGTTTATGAACTCTTCCCCAGGTCTATTAACAAACTGCAGAATGGTTACTTTCCCATTGCAGAAGCAGCAGTAAGGGGAGAGCTGGCCACTGGCTGACAGCTCAGAGTCCGGCGGAGGCCAGGAGCACAGAACTCAGCAAGCAGCTACCTGGCTGCCCTCAGGGTCATCACTGGATTGCAGCCTCTCCTCTGGGCATTGTGCAGAGGAGGCGAGCCACCTGGGAGCTGAGCCTGGGCCCTTGGAAAGGAGCAAACTTTTAAATGGAAAGGGAGCCATCTCATTTTCCTGACACATGTCACATCCCTCACTGAAAGGGAGACCCATGGTTGCTAGATTGCCCGTGAGGGCACGTCACAGCCTGGATGGCATATGAAAGACAAAAGCTGGCTTGTCATCTGCCTTTCACTCTACAACAGACAGCCCTCAGTACTGTCATTAGAGCTGTGAGATGCTGTATCATATATTAATTGAGAGGAGCATATGTAGCATTCTTCAGCCAGGAGGCATTCGACAGTCAAAGAGGAGAGAAGACAGAAAGCGAAAGAGCTTTGGTCCAGGCTTGATTTGGAGATCTGGCCCTAGACACCTGGCATACATAGGTAAGGTAACCTTGTCTCCTAGCTGAGGCCCTCCTGGCCTCCCACCTCATCTCTGGTCACTTCCTGGTTTCTTCAATCCACCTATGTCTTCCCAGGGCAGGGCTGAGGTCCTCAGACAGGCATGCACAGAGCACGGGAAGTGCCAATGCCAGGGGGTGGGTAGGCCTCCACAGAGGTGAGGGAACAGCACAGAGGATGAGCTCCATATGTTCTGGGAATAAACAATGGCTGTGATCTTCGCTCTCTACAGAAACCTGGGAAAGACCCAAGGAAATGCCACATGGGGAGAGCAAGGGCACAGAGTTGAAGACAAGGTCGCCACCCACACCTGAGATGGTGCTAATTGACCAGACACAGCACCCATCCAGGTCCTTCCAGCCTCAGACATAGATTATTGTGAAGGAACTTAGCCCAAGCCAGGGACAGAAGTCCGAAGACCAGATTACTGCCTGTTCCTTAAGGGCTGTGTGGTCTTAGGTAGGTGTCTTAGCTAATTTTCACTCATTGCTGGGACAAATACCCGGCACTCAAAATGAAGGAAGGAAAGGTTTATTAGCTCACAGTTACGGAGGTTTCAGTCCATATTTGGCTGGCCCAAGACTGAGTGGAACAGGGCAGAGAGCATCCAGTTCATGGAGGCAGAACAGCAACAATCGCGACAGAGGCAACTGACCGAACGGAAGCAGAGAGCAAAAGCTCTAGTCTGTCTCTCTGTCCCCCTTTTTAAATTACATCAGGCTCCCTGCCTTAGCCTATCCACCTTAGGCTACACCCATAATCCTGGAAGTACTTAAAACACATAATCCCAGGGATCAAGTCTCAAACTCAGTACTAAACCACATAATCCCAGTGACTCATGAGTCAAGTCCCAATCTATAGAAGTCCCTGCTCTATGACTGCATGAGGCTTTGGGGGGACAACTAGACATAAACCATAATAGTAAGTTACTTAATCTTCCTGAACCTGCGTAAAATGCAGGGATAACACATGTCTTCTCTATAAGGCAGAGTGATATTAAATGTTGTATAGAAAAGCGTACTCCAGAAATAAGAGCTATGATAATAATGGTACTTGACGTTTAGAGTCAGCTTCTCAAGCTAAAGTTAAGAGCTACGAAGTGCTTTAGGGACTCCAGTACCATAATTATCCTCAAATGAGCATTGACTGTCCTTGTGTCCTTATGCCCTGCCAGGTAACACGATAGGGAGGTGCTGGTTCACCATGCTGGCAGGCATTTACTAAGTGCACACAGTGCTTTTGGCATGGAGAAGGGGCACGTGTAGGGTATAAGAATAGACTGGATGTGGCCCCCACCCACAAGAAAGGCAGAGTCCGGAAACTAGAAGGTATAAGGAGGAACTGCCACATCCACAGTTTCATAGTTTTCAGCTTTTCAGAAACACATACATTCTAGGGCAGGTCAATGTACAGAAAGGGCGCACTGTATGCCCCTGCAGCTCTGTGACCCAGTCTCCTGTGTTCTCGCAGCAGAGGTGAGGTCTGTGCTCAGCTCGGGGGGTGGAGGGGGGCCTGCAGATGCTCTTGTGGCTGGTTCTCTCCACAGCTTCTACTTCTTCACCTCTGGTGGCCGAATGGAGCAAGCCCTTCTTGCACACTCATCATCTAGATGTCCGCTCCACCATGGCTCCCAATCCTTTCTGGGCCGGCCTCGTTTCCAGCTCCTGGTCCCTGGCCAGCAGCTTAGCACTCATGCAGCACTTTCTTTCTCTAAGGTGGCCCAGCTGATCTCTCTCTATTATAAATTTTTGCCCTTCAAAAAGCTAAAACCAATATGAGATCTGTATACTAGTTTAAGAGGATAAAGGTTTTGTCCCAAGATCTATGTGATTATCCAGCAAACCATACACTGGCAACCTCATTGCTGTAGTAGGTAAGCCTCTGTTGATCTTTTTTGGAGATAAGCAGAGCATGCATTTGTGAAGCATAAAAATCCAGTGAGCTGAGAGAAAGAGATCAGAGTGGAGAGAGGAAATGTAAGGAATTTGCCTCTGAGTGGCCAGGGACCAAATGCACTGTACTTGAAAAGCTGGGCCATCCACAGAGATGGGCATTTTAATATGTCAGATGAATCTCCATCGCTTCATCATTTTGGCTTATATTTGGGGGTTCACTCTATATTTATATGTAGTACTTACTTTAAATGTTCTTAGGACATCTATTCTTTAGGGCCTCCTTGCTGTGTACCTTGTACTCCAGATAAATTGCCTTGTTTCCAAATCCTAAGTGATTGTAAATTGGGTATTTTTATTCTTACTTTGTATAAGAAACACAGGCTTTGAAAGGTTGACTAAGTCCTGAAGTAGTGCATCTGGCAAATGACAGGCCTAAGACAAAAGTTAAGCTCGGGGTTCATCATTACCTTACACACAGTGGTGCTTCGCAAGTAACCAAACACGTGCCTTCCTGCTCAAATGTCGGCCTCTTGGTTAGCATTCAATGTTGAAGAATATTTTTCAGGCCAAACCAAACACACACAGATTCAAAAGCTCCATTAAAACATGAGCTTCCCACACAGGTACACTGTCCCTTGCACATCCTGTCTGTCCCTTCTCCCTTTCCTTTACCTAACTATCGGGTGTCTCTGAACCTTATTTTCCCTCCCATCAAACAAAAATTTAGTGAGCGTGTACTGTGTAATGCCCTCTTCTAGGTTCTCTTTCCCCATATCATATTCTTAGTTTGTTCCATTCCAATATTGAGTCTGAAACGACACCCATTGTGGCTGCCTCTGTAGCTGAAGATGCAGAAATAAAAGGAGAATATCTCCTGCTGTCGGTAACATCCGAGTCAAGCAAAGGAAATGCTATCAGCCAACTTGAGCCTCTGCAGGGCAGTGTGGCCTGGAGCAGAAGAGGAGAACAGATGAGCCTTAGCGAGACACAGTCCACTCAAAGTGAGCCGAGTGAGCATGCAGAGTGCCCAGCCCTGTACCTACCCCAGGATACAGTGCCAGGTACACTGCTCCCTTCGTCATTATAAACAGATTTGCATGGATTAAATGCAAGGTATCAGAAGGATAAAGAGTTTTCTAGAAGGACAAGAAGGCAAAATAGAAAAATCACAGAAGCAATATGGAAGACTGAAGAATAGGATATTTAGTCTCATTGTCGTCCAAATCTAGAGACAGCTGAAGCATGTCCATGTCTGCCTGAAGGAGATCAAAAAGAGGTGGAGTCAGATTGGCAGGATATGTGGCTGGTGTCTGCGACATAGCAAAAAGGTGGGAAAGAAATGAATGAGTGGGACCACCAACTTCCAACCCAGAGTAAAAACAGAATTGGTGGAATGGGAGGGGCTGAAGGCCACACAGCAGGTAGGGACCTAAGGGAGAGAGATCGGGGCCCTGTACCTGACCCACTGGGACATCTGGGTGTCTGCAGGACTGTGCTTTTCTTTCTTTCTTTCTTTCTTTCTTTCTTTCTTTCTTTCACAGTACCGGGGGTTGAACCCAGGACCCTGCACTTGCCAGGCAAGTGCTTATTCTACTGAGCTATCTCCCCAGCCCCTGTGCTTTACATTCTTACTCAGCTATTTACAGTGTGCATTTCTACCTGGCTTTCTAAATTTGTTCCTGACTACAGTAAATAAAACATATGATGGGTTTGTTAAAATAGAAATTATATTTTAACTAGTAGATTAAATAGATTTCAATTTCCAATTTTCAAAATACATATCACCATTTATTAGGCCAATATCAGTATTATGGGGCATTAAATTTGATTCTGGGCTTCCAAACAATAAAAGGGCAAAAGTATAGCACAGGCCTCCTTAAGCTTCATTATTCTTGAGGAACAATGCTTTCGCAGGCCCTGAACTCTGAAAGGAATTTTGAACATCGGGTCTTTTCGAGCATGCTGACATCTTTCTGTCTCTGTGGCTTCATTCAGGTCTAACCTCAGCTGTCTGCTCTGGGAGTCATTTCCTAGTGCTGAGTCTCAAGTGACATTTGTCTTCAAGTGATTTAAAAAAAGATGGCTATGGTACCAGCCACACCTCCAGGGCAAGCTGAGTTAGTCATAACATAAAGTTTAGAAACTCTTGAAAAAAAAAATCACATACAAAAAATCTTTCTAGATTTTGTAGAAAACCGATGTTGAGGACACTGCCCATGGTTCACTGTTGCACTGAACAAACACTCAATGAGGACCCAGCCTGAGAAAGACACACAGCAGGAGCCTACCAGGAAGGCAACCAAGCCCAGGGACTTCTGGTCCTCATGGCCTGTTCTCAACAGAAGGAGAGACAACATATAAACAAATACATTGTGTCAGAGAGCAACAGACACTGGGAAGAGGAGAATCAGAGCAAGAGGACAGTGTGTGCTGTGTCAGAGGACTTGCTCAGGAAGCCTGCTCCACACGGCCCAACTCGCCCACCTTTTTATCTTTTCCTTAGCAACTGAGCGCAGAATAAACATGACCACCACTGCCATAAACAAACCAAATGCATTTCACCAACTTGACCATTACAGGTGGCAGGAAAGTGTCCTGCTATGATTTGAAGCAGAGACCACTGCCAAATTATTCAGAGCAAAAAGAACAGTCCATATGAGCCAGGCCATTTCGGCAGTGCACCTAATGGAATCTAAGCTCCTGGCCAAATGCAAGCTTGCTCTGAATTTTCTACCAAAATGCAGAATAGCTCATGCAGCTCTTGTACAAGCCCTGCCCTCAACATCCACCAGCTCACTGGGGAGCCCTGGCAGCTACGTGCTGGGGACTGACGTGAGGTCTCCCTCAAGCCCTCAGAGTCACAAATTGAAGACTTGACCCTCAGTCTGGTGCTTTTTGGAGGCACTGCCTCTGGAGGTAATAGGATTTTGATGTGGTCAAGAGAGTAGGTTCGCACCTTGAGGACAGGAGATGCCAGGAAGCTTGCTCTGTTTCATTCTGCCAAGGAAGACACAGAGCAAAAACAGCAGTCTGTGAGCCACAGAGAGCTCTCACCGGACCCCAGCTAGGATAGCACCTTGGTCTGGGGCTCCCAGCCTCTAGAACTGTCTCAGCATGCATCTGTTGCTTAAGCCACACAACCAGTGGTTCTCAGTGTGGCAGCATGAGCGCAGGAGAAACACCATGTCCCAGCCAAGGAATCCCAGCTGATGGTCAGAGGCAGGTTGGTCAACCTCTTTGAGACTGGCACAGGAGTTGTGTGAGGATGAAAGCAAGCAATACTTATGTCACTCTGAGGACATGCCAGGTACATGGCACTCCGGAAGTGCTTACTATTATTATAACTCCAATTACCAGATGAAGATACTGAGGCTTTAAGAGCTTAAATAACTTGCCCAAGGTCATCCAGAGGCTGGGGGGCAGATTCAAAATATGAACCTAAGTTTATCTTATTCTTAACTCATGCTTTTCTTGTCACTATTAACAGAAATTAAATTAGTGTTACCTGGAAGAGATCTAGATCTAAAGAATACTAGTGTCTTAGTTACTTTCTACTTGTTGCTGGGACAAATTCCCGACACTCAAAATGAAGGAAGGAAAGGTTTATTTAACTCACAGGTACTGGAGGTCTCAGTCCATACTCAGCTGGATCCAAGGCTGAGTGGCACAATGCAGAGGCTAGTAGTTGATGGAGGCAGAACAGCAACAATATGGTGACAGAGGCAATTGACCAACCAGGGGATCAGAGAGCAACAGTGCTAGTCTCTCTTTATATTTCATTTAGGTTCTCTGCCTCAGCCTATCCACCTTAGGCTACAGCTATAATCCCTGCCATGCTCAGACTGATAACCCCATCAGTACTAAAACACATAATCCCAGTGGATCATGAGTCAAGTTTCAAACTCTAGCAGTCCCTGCCTCATGATTGCATGAGGCTTTGGGGGGACAACTAGACATAAACCATAACATTCTGCCCCTGGACCCCCAAAATCTCATACAGCTAGCAAGGTCAGATATACTTGTGAGAGACTAGAACCTTGCACTGTACTGGTCAGTTTGTCCCTTGGCAGTGTTTACCAAGTGCTATTGACAACCCAAAGCAAATGTGCTTTCCCTTCATCTGATTATTTGCCTTCATGCATTTATTTTTTGGCTGTGTAGTGCTTACTAACTTGTGAGCTATGTATAGAAGACAATAAAATGATCATATGTTCAGTCTGGGAAGAAAAGGGCAGAAAACACAGAACTGACAAAACAGCAGAGAATATGATCAGATGTACAGGACCATGGGCTCAAGCCAAACAGATCTAGAACGAGAAGAGGTAGTAAGACACAGAGTTTGATTAAAACCATATCGAAAGTGACTGAGATAAATTAGCCAGTAATTTTTATATATATATATATATATATATATATATAGATAGATAGATAGATATAGATATAGATATAGATATAGATATAGATATAGATATAGATATAGATATAGATATAGATATAGATATAGTGTTTGACACAGGGTCTCACTACTCACTTTGGACTCCTCCTAGTGATCTTCCTGTCTCAGCCTCCCCAGCCCTGGAATTACAGACATGGACCACCACACCTGATCTCAGTGGCCAGCTCAACACATCAGGGGCAGGGCTGAACCAGCATGTGGTATAGTCAGGAGTTGTATAAAGCAAAGATTTCAAATTCAAGACCTAGATAGTGAAGTTGTTCAGATGAAGTTCTCCACTAAGCCATGAAAAATTCAGTCAATATTTTCAAGGTAATATTTTATACGATAACTCTGTGGTGGTAATTTTTTTTTTAAATCCCCTTTGATGTTTTTATGGGAAGAAATTTGAATGTGAAACTCTCCTGCTTGAAGATTTCCCTTTCAGGTCAGCAAGTGTATCGGTCAGGCTTCTGTCAGGAAAGGAAAGCCACATCATTATTTGGATGGAGTGAATTTAACTTAAAGAATTAAAACTAGATATAGTTGTTACCTTGCTAACTAAATACATCCAGAAAGAATGCTGCAGTATGAGGGAGTTTGCAACTGCAAAAAAATAGCTCTGAGGAAAGGGGCCTAACCCTGGCTGACATACCTCTAGGGACCAAAGCAAGGCTGATTTTGCCAGAGTTGGAGAAACTGTGGACTCAGCTGCTGATGTAGGATGTCAGAGGAGCACTGCTGGCATTCTGCTCACAGACTCAGGAAGCAGACCGGAAGCCGGAAGGAAGCAGGACCTTCTCAGCTCCTGGACCCTTGCAGCCTTGGCCCGGAGCTCCCTTTGACAGAGCCTAGAATGGAGCCAGTCAGCAACAGAAATGTGAATGCAAAACAAGGAAGAGTAAAGTGTCATTACTCTTTTTCATCCTAAAAGGGAACACACACACACGAATGGGAGGCACAGTAGGAACGTGTGATACCAGAACAAGGCACTAGTGTGAGAGGAGCAATGAACTGGTAATGGCTTGTATTAAGGGAGCAAATAGGAAAGGCATCATAGATAATTTCTAGAGGACTAAGCCTTGAAGATGAACTTTTCTGACCAAGTAGATATGGTCACTAAAGAGACCTAGACAGGAGGGGGAGAACCTGGACAATGGGGTTGAAGTAGGAAAGAGTGGGATACATGTTAGAGATTATATATATAATTTGTCCAGGCTGAACTATGAGACACAAGAAATTGAGGGTGTGGCAAGAGACAAGATTAATGAGGTAAGGAAAGGACACGTCGTGAAGAGTTTCATATACCAGTTGCATTGTTAGCATCCTATCCTAGAAGAAATGACAGACTTTAATTTAGGGAAGTAACATGAACAGAATTGTGTTTTTTGGAGCATAACTCATTATAAAGAAGCGGTTATAAGAAAGCAAAGAGGCCAGTTGGGAGATGGTTAAGTATTCCAGCTGAGTACTGGAAAGTCTGGCCAATGGAAGTAGAGGGGGAGTGAAACAAAGGAGACAATGAGAAATGCTGAGGGTGTGGAGACAAGAGAAGCGAACATCAGGATAAAGAAAAAACAAGAGTCTGGGTTTTGACTCAGGTCACTGGGTGGATGGTGGTGCTCTTCTCCCTGGAAGGATTGCAAAGATTGGTCTTGGGGTAAGGAAAGAAATAAAAAGAATAAAATCATGGCCAAAGTTTCAGACATTTCAAATGATAAGAAGCATCTTAAGGCAATTGAAAGATGTTGGTCTTTTCTCTAACACGCCTCTATGATCCAGATGTCATCAACCACTGTCTTTCTAAAGAGACATTGCCCCTAAGGATATGGAAACACTTCAGCAATTCCAGGAAAGAACTCTTAGATTTTTTACAATTAGAAAAGATATGGTCATCTTTCTTTTCTTCTTCTTCTTCTTCTTCTTCTTCTTCTTCTTCTTCTTCTTCTTCTTCTTCTTCTTCTTCTTCTTCTTCTTCTTCTTCTTCTTCTTCTTCTTCTTCTTCTCCTTCTCCTTCTCCTTCTCCTTCTCCTTCTCCTTCTCCTTCTCCTTCTCCTTCTCCTTCTCCTTCTTCTTCTTCTAGAGTACTTGACTACAGCTGTGTGCCACCAAGCTGGGGTAGTAACAGGCCTTGAGGCAATGCCTGGAGGTCACTGGATATTCACTTTATGGCTAACACGTGCCCACCCTGATCTCAGGGTCCAGGCTTCCTTCTAACTCCCAAGGCTCTTGCCATAGTGCAGAAGGCACTGAGCAAGGAGCTTCTCTTCCTTATGCACTCTCCTCATCTCCCTCCTTCCTCCACTGCATAATTTGCATATATATTTGTTAACTGTCTCCTAGTAACACCACACAAGCCCTTCGTTTGTTTTTTTTTTTTTTAGGACTGGGAATCAAACTCACGACCTTGCACTTGCCAGGCAGGCACTTGTGCCATAGAGCTATCTCCCAGCCGCTTCAAATGCTACACACAGTCATGCCAAGTGGAAGGGACCATTTTCAGAAGGAAGTTAGCTGCCATAAAAGTTAAGATGCTTAGTCTATAGAGCAAGAACAGTCCCCTAACAATGGTACCATGGACATGTGTGCTTACACTTTACGACCTTGTTTATTAGGCAAGATGATGCCTTTTTTGGAGTTTTAAAATATGTTTAGAATCATTAGCAGCAGTGGGCTCCTGGGTATCGCTGCGTGACAGCTTAAATACGAGCTCTGTGCGCAATCCCGGAGAGGAAGTCTGTGGAAAAGGCAGTTTGTATTTCTTATAGGGAGTAATTTCTTCTGTTTAATTAGCTGATCTCTGAATATTTTTAAGGAGCTTATATTGGAAGATTTTCTAAACGTTCCAGCAAGGCTATGCTAGTTACTAGTCTAGTTTACTAGTTCATTCATTTGCATCTTGAAAAGGGGAAGACCGTTACTAATAGTAAAAAGAATATTTGGGTCCACAATGCTTTCAGAGGTGAGTTGATGTCAGACGTGGGTTCTAATCAACACTGACTTTGATCCCTCTTAGAGAATGCCCCTGAGTCTTGAAGAGAAAGGAGAGAAAATCACTGAGCTCTCCTTGAGAGTTGCTGGCCTTTAGAAGTAAAATAATTTCAAAGAGTAGCCAAGAAAATTGTTTTCAGGCACTTCATCTCTGATTACAGGGCAGGAAGAAGAAAATATTCTCTGAGTATCTTTTCCTCCTGTCCTCCCTACTCTCATGACCACAACCACCTTCCTAGCACAACCATCTGCAAACACAGACCTGTAATGTCTTATCTCTCCTTTCTGCCTTCTTTTTAAGAAATAATGTGTAGGGAATAAGATGAGATTTGTTTTCTCCTTGTGTCTTATGTTTTAACTGAGCATCTCTTCTGTACCAGACAATGGGGCAGAAAATATTTTTAAATATGGAGCCAATTTTATACTATTTATTGTGCTCACCATATTTTTTGGGCTACACCAATATTGTGATCAATTTGTAGCTATACTATGATGAAGGCAAATTTGTTAAGTCCAGGAGCTATTTGAACTTGCAAAGAGGTTGACTTAGTAGGGGTCAACATTGTCCTAATAACCTTATTTTTTGCAGCTTTCTGTGGGGTGTCCCTCTTCATGGGGTCAACATGACTGCAGTGGTTTCAGCTTTCACATCCATAAAATGTAACATCTAACAGAGGTAGTTTTCTTTCTAAGTACTTCAATACAGATCACAAAGCCATGTTTGAATTAATAACTGTGGCCAGGCTGTAGGCTACACTAATTGACCTTAGCAAATGAGAGCTCCTTCAGCAATGAATGAGAGCAACTTCTTCGGCAGTCCATAACTTGAAGCATCAGGCAGTGGTCAACATCTGAACAATCATTTGGAATGCTACAGTACTTGGGAAGGGCAGGAAATAGCAGTGAAGGTAAGCAACCAACAGACTGTCTTTAGTGTTCATCATATTTTTCCCTAATAATATCACATTACCCAAGACCAGGACTTTCATTTCTTGGCTGGGTTGTCTGATAGTTTTCCAGCTGAACTTATAGGTGCCCCTTCTTCACTTGGTTTGTATTTGCTTATCTATGGATTGCTCAGATCTTCTCTGATATGATTACATACTTGTTGTGTTTACTTAATTTTCCTTGACATGCCCTGGGATTCTGTTTCTATTTCACTACTCTTGATCTAACAGTTCGAACTTTCTCTTCCCTACTGATAAAATTATTCTCATCTCCTTTTTCAAAGAACTTTTCTGAAGCACCTGCTAATTCTAACCTTCCTATAGTGTCCCTACACACACCCTTTCATGACAACTCATCTATCAAGATGAAATGTAGAGAAAGACGTAGGAAGGGCCAGCCAGATAGCTCAGCAAACTAAAGCACCTGCTTAGGCAGAGTGCAGTAGCTGGACTTCAATCCCCAGTGTGCTGCCAGCTCCACCAGCCCTGGGGTGTGCTGAGATGGCGACTGAGACTAGGCGTGGTGGCACAGGCCTGTAATCTCAGCTCTTGGGAGACTGAAAGCAGGAGAATCACAAGGAGCCCAATCTACATAGTGAGACCCTATAGACCCTGTCCTAAATACATTTAACAAAAGAAAAAAGAAAAAGACATAGGTGCATCTTACCTTAGAGCTGAATACAAATTTACTCTTGTCCATGCTCAAAAAATATCTGTGGTACATTTCTTCCATGTTATCACCTTTCCCCATACCTAAAATTTGACCATCCCAGACTCAAAACTTCCCTTCAGCAAGTACATAAATTGATGATAGCCCAGATGCTTAAATCTTGAATTTAGACACTCAGACCAGAACCATGAAACTAATAATAAAACCTAGTCACAAAAGAATCTGTTCAACTTGAAATATGTGAATTATCTTGGTATTTCATTAATCTTAAAGGAGTTGAGATGCTAACCTGATTCTCAAGATTGGAAAATGTCTCTCTTAGAATGTTAAACTGCCCCACAATGTGGCAATTAGATGTGAAAATCTCTTTGGTAATTGTAGAACAAATTTTGGCCATTTTTTCAAATAACATTATTATTATTTCCTAAGACATACTCTATTCTGATAGTCTAACATTGGGTCATTTCAGTCAGTGAATTTTTCCTAAGAATTCTTCCCTATAATTCAAAGCAATTCTGCAAAAAAAAAAAAAGTCTATTTTACAGACATAGTTAGAAATAATACAAGAAACCCATTAGAAGGAACAGCTTGTTACTTTTCTGTAGGAAACAAATGCTTTAAAAACTTTTCTCTTTCAAAGAATGAGTCAAAAGAGACTGGTACAACCCCTAAGAGTTGCTGTGACCCTTGTTATGTGGTTACTGGTAATGATACAAAGGTTTGACATCACTGTAAAACAAAAGTGTTTATAAATCCATAAATACACATATTGTGAAATAGGATGATGGATGCATTCATGACTGGATGGATGGATGGATGGATGGACAGACAGATGGATGGATCGATGGCTTCTCACCATCTAGCTATTCACCTAGCCTGACAAACACAGCCAGGATTATCAGCAACCCATGTTCCTACATGAAAGTTCTGTGTTCTCATCAAATGCCTATTATCTGTTGTGATGCAATAAAATCTCATAAATTTACTGGCTTAAGACTGCCCTCATTTATTATTCTACACCTGTGTAGGACAAAATGGGTCTCACTGGGCAAAAATTAAGATTACATTCTTTTTGAAGGCATCAGGAGCAATGTCTTCCCTCCTAACTCTAGAGGCTGCCTGGATTTTGTGGCTCATGGTTTCCTTCTACCATCAAAGTTCACCAAGTCTGGTCAGTCTTTCTCATGTCAGTTCAAGTCTGGTGCCAACTCTTATACTTCTTCCCTTTTTACTTTAAGGACCCTCTGATTACCTGGATATGTAGGAAATGTGATCTCTCTATAGTTTTATTTTGTTTGTCTTTTTTTGAGACAAGGTCTCACTATGCAGTTCAGGCTGGCTTTGAGCTCACTTCTATAGCCTAGGCTGGTCTCAGACTCACACCGTTCCTCCTGCCTCAGCCTCCCAAGTGCTGGTATTACAGGTAATTTCTCTGTTTTGAGCTTAGTTGAATAGCAAACTTAATTCTGTCTAAAACATAACTCTGCTTTGGCATGTGACATAATGTATGCACAAGTTCATGGGATTAGGAAAGGGCCATCTTTAGAAGGCTGCTATTTTCCCTGTTGCACTATACAATCTTATACACTACTGATTCATTTCTGCTTGGACTACTTTATTCATCTAGGTCTTATAAGAAAAGACATGGCATACTGAAAGGTGTTATTGGAACACATGTAATTAAGAAATAATTCCACAGAAGTAGGCGGGATATATGGAATTAATAAAGGTTTAAAAAAAAAAAAAACTCTGAAGTGAATAGAGCAGCAAGGGGCAGGGACTGGTAGAAGCAGCTCACAGGACCAGTTGGGGATGTGGCCTTAGAGAGAGAACACAAACACTGCCCAAGCATTCCCTCTCCCTCCCCCACCCCTCCTCCTCCTCTCTCTTCTTTGACCTTCTGCCAATGCTGCCCATTGGCCAATGTACCCAAGAAAGCAAAGACACCAGGTTGATGTAGCCAATAAAGTCATCATCCTGGTCTCATAAGAGGCAGAGATAACTGACCTATAAAAGCAAACAGATTATAACCTACGTATTTCTTAACTACATAATTCCTACTAAAATATGCACAAGACCTCTTGCCCAGCAGGTCATGTAATTTTTTATAATTTTAAAAATATTTTATTTATTTGGTACAGGATCTCCCTACACAGCTCAGACTCATAGCTATCCTCCTATCTCAGCCTTCCTGGGCTGGAATTACAGGCATGTGTTTTGGTGTCAGGCATGGCATGTGATACTGGAAATCAAACCTAGGTCCTTGTGCTTGCCAGGCAGGCACTTAGACTGCTGAGCTATATCACCAGCTCCTGGGGGCATGTATATGTTAAAATACCTACCTTAGTCCAGGTTAATCTTTAAGTAATGTATGGTGAACTATTTTACACTGGAAAACACAAAACAAGTGCCCATTAACTTGTTCATTAACTTACATGACAGGTTGTGTACACCTCACCTACAACTACTAAAGATAAAGAGGTATGCATAGGTGCAGAAACATAGGATGTAAATGATGTCATCCTTTTTAATTAAGGCAGAATTACACAGATTAAGTCCTCTACTTTGTGGGCCAGGAGGATGTCCTCCAAACAGCCACACTAGCATTGACTCAGGGAGCAGACATGAGGGAGCCATGACTTTCCTGTCATTCCACCAGGACTTTTCACTAAACACAGTGGTGTTCATCACAGTCAGAACAAGATACCAGTCTGCCAGTGGATGTAGGCTGCACACTACTTTTCCATCTTGCCACTGAGTTTATCTCAGACACATGACACTATACATTTTTCAGTAACTACAATGGACATGTAAGTCCAAAAGTAAAAGAGCGAGGAGCCAATATCATATGCAAATCGCTCCTACACTATGTGCATGAAAAAAGTCTAAAATAACCAAACAAAAACAGCTCTTTAATTAAATGCAGACACAAGGAAAGGAGTGTCTTTCATTTGGAGAATTTTCCAGTGACAGACAGTTGTAAGAGGAAAAGTATTTCAATAAACAGGAGCATCTTCCAAGGAAAATTCAGTGCAGAAGAAATTCATTCTCAAACCAGCAGTCTATAAATCCCTTCCTTGAAAATATCTAGAAAGACAGATTTTTGGCAAAATGAAGTTCAGGGAGGAACTGTCCTTTCCCAGGCTCCTGCGCTACACACAGAGCACAATGCATGCTTTATGTTCCTGAACATTTCAATAGCACAAAATAACGTAAGTGAAAAGCAACATTACTTAATGCTTCTTCCAACTCTCTTGATAGATGGAACTCTGTATTTCTCCATAGATGGAAAGAATGAAATTTATAGGGAATCTAAAAGGTCAAATAAGCAGGTTCCACAGGTACCTGGAATGTCTCCAAATGGGAGAAGAAGCCCCAGAGGAGGGATATTGAAGCAGAAAAAGTATACAAGAGAAATTATTCTTTTTCAAAACTTGGCTATCTTGAAACTGCCTCACTCCGTAACTGCTTCATGGCTTTGTAATTACTTTCTTGACCCCTGGAACTGTGAGTATGTAGTCGAACATACAGGGTGATTGGCTGCACCATTGTACGAAGCTTTATAAACTGGTGATCATACATCTACCCCATAACTGATGACCTGACCCTGGTTTTTTTGTTTGTTTGTTTGTTTGTTTTTGTTTTTGTTTTGAGACAGGGTCTCACTATGCAGTTCAGGCTGGCCTTGAGCTCACTTTGGTAGCCCAGGTTGGTCTCGAACTCGCACTGATCCTCCTGCCTCAGCCTCCCGAGTGCTGGGATTACAGGCATGCGCCACCACGCCCGGCTCTGACCCTGTTGACTGACCAAAACTTCCAAGCTGTGCTGTCTCCCCTTTGTGTCTCCTCTGTACTTCCTGATTGCACATCACATAAAGTCCCTGGACCACCAGAGATCAGGGCCTGATACCCCGGGAATGACTCCACAGTCAGTGCCCGTAGATATAAATAAATCAGCCTCCAAATCCTGGGTGCCATTTCATTGTTCCTGCTTGCTCTTGCTATATGAGCAACACCTGTCTTAGCTAATTTTCTGTCACTATAACAAAAATGCCTAAGACTGAGTCATCTATAAGGAATAGACATTTACAGGTTAGTATTAGAGTTCTGTGGTATAATGCTTTTCTAGCATGTGTGAGGCTCTAGGCTCAATCCCCAGCAATGAACAATAATTTTTAAGGTGTTTTTGGCTCAGAGTTCTCAAGTCTGAAAGTCTCAAAAGTATGGGCAGTGATCTGCCCAACATCTGGGGAGGGCCCCGGCATGATGACATGGCAAATACGTCTTGTGGTGAGATGGCATGAGCCTGCTGGAAAGATCTGGGTTTTTTTTTTTTCCTTTCATTAGCATATGCTTGCCCTACAGAGTGGTCCCATTCATCATGGGGGACTTTCACTTGTACCTAAAATAACTGAAATCCCTTTTTCCCATTCCCATTCTTTACCTTCAAGCTCTCTTCCCCTTTTCATTTACAAAAGCTGTGTTTTCATTCTTTTTTTTTGCTTTTTGAGACAGGGTCTCACTATGCAGTTCAGGCTGGCCTTAAGCTCACTTTTGTAGCCCAGGCTGGTCTCGAACTCACATCGATCCTCCTGCCTCAGCCTCCCGAGTGCTGGGATTACAGGCGTGCGCCACCACACCCGGCTTCTTTCATTTTTTTTTTTCACTTTGAAATCCCTTTTCTCTCCCTTTCCTTCCCTCTCCCTTATTCTCCTTCCTGTTTGAACAAATTCTTCCAGCTTCCCAAATCTACCTCCATTTCGCCCCTTATTTAACTTGAGGTTTCTCACACAATAGCAATGTGCTCTTTAAAGTTGTGGATCTGACATATTTCATTTACGGTTATGATCTCAGGATACAACCATATGCCTAAAAGTGTCTCAAGTTGATCTTTATTTATGGTAGAGTAGTACTCCATTGTATATACATACCACGTTTTCTTCATCCATTTTTCTACTGATGGACAAATAGGCTGCTTCCAATATTTAGCTAGAACAAATTATGCTTCCAAGAGCTCACTTTTTATAACAAAGCTATTCCCACAATGACTGATTAACCTATCAATCTCCATAAATCCATAAATGGATTCATTTACTCATGAATACAGAGTCTTCACTAGGGCAGAATCTTCTACCTCACAGAAAAGCCACCTCTGGGTATTATTAAAACATGTCCTCAGGAATTAAATTTCCAATACATAAAATCAGAGGGACACATTCAAACCACTAAGTACTGGCTTGAATCTATTCAAGCACTTCATAGCTGGCTAAAGAGGTTGACCAGCTGTCTCACCTGTTTTGTGCCTCCTACCTCAGGGCCTTTTACTGAGCATAGAGCACATATAAAACGGTCTGTGAAATAAGACATCTGTCATAGTCTGTTTCTCAGTGTTCTGAATAATTCCAAAACTCTACCCTCCTGGGGTGCAAGTTCTAAGCATTGTTATCCAGAGATATTGTAGATAAATATCCTGCATTGGCACTGAATTAGCACCTTTGTTTGGAAGAGGGCATGATGGGAGTGGAGCTTACAGGCCCTAGTTTTAGCTTGCTTGCTCTATGGGTCTTAAACTTGGCTCAGTGACAAGAAACTCATGGTCCTGGCACCCAAGCATTGAATATACTCTAATGGGCCCAGCCAACCCTGAGTGCAGAAAAGCCTCAGCTGGGGTAATGCCACATGTTTGAAATCAGTGTCATCTGGCTATCCAGAACAATAGCATTTTTTTTGTCTTTTTTTTTTTTTTTTTTTTTTTTGGCATAGTATCTCACTACTGACTCATAGTGATCCTCCTGTTTGTACCTCCCAAGTGCTGGGATTACAGCCGCACACCACCACGCCCAGACTCCATCGCCAGCTCAGCCAGCTCAGTGGGCTCAAGAGTGAGCCGGCACAGCAGGTGTGGCAGGCAGGGCCAGAAACCAAACCCTGGCCCGTGCACTTCCCTAAGCAAGGGCCTAATCCACTGAGCTATACCACCGGCCCTAATAAGGCATTTTATGAGATGTATTAGTCAAGTCAAACTCTAGAGTTCCTGTCGTTTATACATCTTGGCTGTGTATAAAGATTTGAAAAGATAGGAAAAACACAGGATAGGAATCAATGCTTATTTACTTATTATAAGTTCTTTCTCTACATGCTGAGAAAAGCAGACATTACTCTCTCTCTCTCTGCGGCCACTGCCCCCTCCCACTGGCCCACAGTGTTGGGTAAATTTCCCAGAGGATGAGGAACAGCTGCTTCCCATATTAGGGTCCTCTGGCAACTGTCCTTGAAAAGCGCTCTGTCATCAGTTGTGGGATCAGCTGTTTCCTATGCATAGGGATACACTAGAAACAGAAATTTAAATATCCTTTGTCTAAGGACAAAAGGGAAAACTTGACCTGTGTTTGTTCTTAAGCTTCTCTTTTAGTGCTGGACACTCAGTAGGTGTTCTGCAAAAACTAGTTGTTATTAAGTTTTGTAGTGACTTTATGGATGATTGTAATGGAAAGAAAGGAAGGAAGGAAGGAAGGAAGGAAGGAAGGAAGGAAGGAAGGAAGAAAGGAAGAAAGGAAGAAAGAGAGAAAGAAAGAGAGAGAGAGAGAGAGAGGAAGGAAGGAAGGAAGGAAGGAAGGAAGGAAGGAAGGAAGGAAGGAAGGAAGGAAGGAAGGAGGGCCGAGCTTATTGGATAGACAGACTCTAATTATCTTGATCTAGTGGGATCAGGCCCGTCAGTCTTGGCTTGTCTAAAACCTCCAACCTGGGCTGCTCCTCCCTGAAGATGACTTGTTCTGATCCCATAAAAGTCTTTCCTGCAGTTCAAAATCAATCCCTGAGCCACAACTAGAAAATCCAGTTTGATGAATAGAGAGGAAAGAACTCTGCCCTGCTGAAGGTAGCAAAGAACCCTCTCCCTTGAGTATCTTCATGATGATGGGGCAGCACAGACCAGTAGGACTTAATCAAGTAGGTAGAAATGCCTAGCAAAGGAGGACTGTGTCTCTAAGAAAAGCCTAGACATGGTAAAGAATACAAAATGAGTATCAACTCAACAAATGGTTCATACACAGGCCTATCATACAGGAAACGTTAGGTGAAAATACAATGTCTCCATTGTTGAAAGTTATGCTTGTGTGTGTGTGTGTATCTTCTTTGTGATATATGTGCATATTAAATATAAGCATGTCTGTTTGTCTGACTTTTTGTTTTCTGCTTTTTTCTCTGTATCTAGTCCCCTTGAAATATTTAGAAATGACAAACTGTTTCTTCTTCCCTGGTCTTTTTGTTTCATTCTCAGGCCTTTTGGGAATATATAAAATGTAGGAGCAAACGCTTTATTCTTCCTTCTGTCAAGTAGACAATAATCCCAGCCTGATTCCAAAGGAAGGAAGGGCATTGCCTTCATTCTTTCCTCTCTTTTTTTCCTTTCTTTTCATAACCATGGAGTAATTTTTCATCTGTATTGAATTTCATTTTCTCTGATTATTAAGACATTCAGGCCTACTTAGTCCTTCAACTCAACCTCCCTTCACTTACATATTTCTTACATACAATACTATTAAAGGTATAAGGCTAGTCATTAATAATTTCTCACTAGCTCATTCTTTAAAGAAACTAGAAATATGAGACCATGCAATTAATATTTATTTCAGCATTGCATGAAAGAATCCTAATTTGTGTGTTTAAAATACTTGAAGCGTACTTAAAAATAGAGTAAAAGCAAAACTCTGAGATAAAAACTTGTCTTCAGAAATCTCTAAGACACTTCCTCCTTTGATAGCAAATGCATCTTCTTGTGTAGCACCACCCACAAGCTGGACATGATGGTGAAAGTCAGAGTCAACATATTTGACATTGGACATCTGGTCATTCTGGTAACATAGATATTGTTCCCATCAAGATCTTGTCATGACCTCAACTACATGATGAGAACTACATCCTCCAATATAATTTTACCCATTCCAAGTTCAATGTCACAGTCAAATCTGAAAATGGGAAGGTTGTCCTCAGTAGAAGCCCCTCTCTATCAGAAGCAAAGGCCTGACAATATCAAATGGAATGATGTTGGTCTAGAATGTACGTGAAATCCATTGACATCTTTATTGCCAAAGAGAAGGCTGCAGTTTGCTTGAAGGGTAGAGCTAGGAGTCATCATTCTCTGCTCCTTCTCCACGTTACAATGAGTGTGAAGCCAAAAAAATTAATATGACAATTTCCTTAAGATCATCAAAAATTCCTCATACTGCCACCACTACTTATCCTTGCAGGTCAAGATCATCCATGACAACTATTACATTAAAGAGAGATGGGTGACCACAGTCGATCCCATCACTGTCATCCAGAAGGTATGGATGGATCCTCTGAGAAGTGATGGCATCTTTGCCATGTGGCTGCCTAGAATGTAATCCCCAGGTCTATTGACACTGGCAAGGGTGTGGGCCAAGCTATCTCTGAGATGTCATTTCCTAGCATAACAATGAATTGGCTACCACAATGGGGCAGTAGACATTATAGTCCGCAAGACCTCCAGAGTCACACATCAATGAACTGCAAGCTCACTGACCTTCCATGTGCGCATCCCTCATATGTTGCTCTTGAGTCTGACATGCTTTCTGGAAAAAGTTGCCAAATATGATGGCAAGAGGGCGATTGTTGCAGTGTGTTCTAGTTGTCCCCTCAAAGCCTCATTCATTCATGGAGTGGGCTTCTAGAGTTTATGATTAATTCATGATTCAATGTTGGGATTATGGATGTGAGAGCTTCTGGGATTTTGGTCATGAGCACTATACCAGCCCCAGGGCAGATAGCACGAATGCAATATAAAGAAAGGAAAAAGGTTGTGCCTCTGCCACTGCTGCTGCTCTGTTCCTTCCTTTTGCTCTTGCTGTTTTGCTGTTTTTTGCTGCCATGAGCTGCTGCCCTCTGTCATGTGCCATTCTGCCTTGGAACCAACTGAGTATGGGCTGACACCTCCACAAACTATGAGCTAAATAAAACTTTCCTTCCTTAATATTGGATGCTGGGTACTTTCTCCCAGCAATGAGTAAAAAGTAACTGGGACAGTGGTAAAGCAGGCATTATAGGGCCCAGTAAAGGATATCTAAGGACCAGCTTGTCTTTTGCAAGTTTAACAGTGATCCCTGTTCTTCTGTCTTTAACGTTGAGGCTGGCATTGCTATCAATGACCAGTTTATCAAGCTCATTTCTTGGCATGTCAATGAATTGGCTACTGCAGTGGGATAGTAGACTTTCTAGACCACAAGACCTCCTGAGCAAGAGTCCCTTGGACCACTAGCCCCAGGAAGAACACAAAAGGAAGACAGAGGTGGGGAAAGCCCTGCCCTATTTCAATCCCCCACCACTCTGAGACTCTCCCACCTTACACTTTCCATCTCAGATTTCCTGAAGAAAGGAACTCTACTTTGTCATATGCCATCAACAAAACACTGTATCTGATAAATGGAAATGTTAATTGCTTCCATTTCCCACTTTCTTTTCTATCTATATGGTTTTGTTTTCTGTGTAGTTTATACTGATCTGTCTTTGCTTGCAGAAATTAAAAGCCAAATCTACTAAATTACATAGACTTTTCATTGGAAGAATACTGAGTGGCATGCAGAACTGAAGGGAAATGTAGAAAATTAATCATGAAAAGAAGTCAGCAAGTAAAGCCTGAGAATCAGATATTACTAGAATGAGCAAACCACACGTAGACTCTATTGTCACTGGACACTCAACGACTAGGCACATGAAGTGTAAGCTCTGAATCCCTACCTCAACTACTATCAGAGGGAGAAACCTCCAACAACCTCTGAACATTTGCATCTCTTTCTCCAGATCCACAGCTAAAGGGTGTTCTAACTTTGTATGTATGTATGTAAGCCTGTAGTTACTACTGAACACTTGATCTGAAGCTCATTTTATGATTTATACCTAGGAGCCTCACTGTACCAGTGAATGATAGTGGCATTCTGGACCTACAGGGATCAGTGTACATTGCCAAGGTCCAATAACCCCTCTTCGGGTCAGGGAGCTAGCTCAGCAGCGCAGCACCTGCCTGTGAAGCATGAGATCATGAGTTCAATTCCTAGTACCATAAAAAAAAATTATGTTTAAACAATAATCCCCCCCCCCACCAAGAGGTATACAGTTGCCCAAGTATTCATTGGGGGATTCTTAGAAATGGATTCACAGTGTTTAATTCAATTAAGATTCCCAGACTCTCTTCATATAGAGTGTTCTCAAATTTGTAAATTGACTTACATCTGGAAATGGGAAGATCATAATTTTTATTCAAAAAAAGCCTCTTTGCAATAAAAGTGAAAATTTTAGTTAAACAAATCAAATTGCAATAAGGTAGTTGTCCATATATTTCAGTTTAGTGACCTAGTGATGAATTACCCTTGGGTAATGAATTATTATTCATTCTGAATCTTCAGACTGCCCCTACTAGACCTACTTCCTGTGATGGTAGCCACTCTACTTTGATTCAGTGAGTTAAATCCTGTCAACTTTCAACATTGCAAGATCCTAAGATTAGGGAACTCATAATGATTTGATCATTCCTCACCCTCACCTTGGCCAGCCCTAAACTACAGAAAGAAGCCATTAAAGTACATTTCAAAGATGGCAGCCAAACAGCCCTCACCTATGTGCTTCCCAAGAGTTTGGTTATTTCTGAGCCCCCTTAGGGACTCTAATTAGGCTCACAGTTGTCTCAGTTGCTTTTTTCTCATTGCTGGGACAAATACTCAAAACTCAAAATGAAGGAATGAAAGGTTTATTCAGCTCACAGTTACTGGAAGTTTCAGCCCTTACTCAGCTGGATCCAAGGCAAAGCAACACAAAGCAAAGAATATCCTTTCAATCAGTGACAAAGAGAAGAGAGCAAAAGGGAGGGGCCTCAGCTCTTGCAGCTAGCAAGCCTCTTTCCCCAGTTCACATTGTAATGCAAATTACCTGCCCCAGGACAAGTACAGCATCCATACCCAAAATAATAAACCTCAAACTCCAGAAGCCTGATGACTACATGAGGCTTTGGGGGCACAACTAGACACAAACTGTAATAACAACAGTCTAACTTACTTCAGTGTTCCTAATCCTCTGAATCTTTTTGTTTTTCCTGTTTATTCAGAGTAATCTCTGTCACATAAATTCTGTTTTATCAGGCTATTGTCTCTTAGGACACTGCTCATATCTTCATTGTCCTTGTCTTAAGTTATTTCACAATCACATAGGTATTTTAAACTCCAGTAAAGAAATGACCGAAATCCCTGGAAAACAAATTATTTTTAAGTTGAACATAAACCAAGAATTGTACAATTTACTTTTGCTTATAATGCATTGATGAAACTTACAGTTATTCAACGTGGCTGCAAAGGTCAGCAATATAGTTTGAATCTTTCTTTTATTCACTTTAATGAGAATAAAAGATAAAATAGCAATGAAACAGTTTAAAACAAGTTAGTAGGATGAATACAACAATTAATACAATGCATATGGCACCAATAATCAATAACTGGGATCTTATATTATTAAAAAATTCTGCACATAATTTATATGTAAGAATTTTAGATGTCTTGCTTTATAAAGCCATCTAAAGCAGTATGTGGTGCCAGGGATCAAACCCCAGTTCCTGTGCTTGCCTAAACAGGTGCTGAGTCTGCTGAGCTATCTCTCAGGCCCATATGTACTATTTCTAGTGTTTTATAAATTACTACTACACTCTTTAAAATAAATTTTTAAAAAATAAAAGGACAAGAAAAAATTAGGGCTTATTGAAAACAAGCACTAATGTTTAATTATTTGGCCAATCTTGCATCCCATATCTGTTAATTGGAGCAACAGATTTAATGACAAAATAAGTCACTGGCAAAACAATAACCATTGCTCATTTTCTGTTCATGTCTGAAATTCTATACCATATGTATTGTTGTATGATGTTTCTAGCTTTGTTTTTGGTATTTGGTTTTTTTCTTGTTAGTACTCTCTATAATATAATAAAGTATCATATAATATTTAAAACAAAAATCAATAGCATTCCTTTATACAAATAAATTTACTGGGAAAGAAGTTTGAGAAGCCGTGTCTTTCACAATAACATTGCCAAAATGAAATACTTAGGAATCAGTCGAACAGGGAAGTAGAAGACCTCTACATTGAAAACTACAGTATCTGAAAAAAGAGATCAAACAGATATCAGAAAATGGGATGATATCTCTTACTCTCAGGGAGAAAGAGCCAACATAGTAAAAATGCCTGCACTGTCAAATTTTACACATGTTTAAATACCAATAAAATTTAAGTACCAATCAAAATACCAATAACATTCCTCATAGAACAAGGCAAAGCATTATTAAAATTCATTTGGAACAAGAAGAGACCTAGAGTAGCCACAACAACTCTGAGCAGCAAAGGAAGCTTTACAAAGTAAAGCTACTGTGGTGAGAAACAGCATGATAGTGGCAAAAAAGAAAATAGATCTGGGAATCTGTGGAAAATATTTGAAGGAGTTGTAGAAACAATTCCAGACATACTCAGCCTCCTTCTCTCTCCCAAATGGCAAAACACCTTCACTATAAGAAAGACAGACTCTTTAATAAAACATGCTGGAAGAACTGGCTTTCCACAACTCAAAGATTAAGCCTAGACCTGTATTTCTCACCATATACTAAGCTAAAATCTAAATATTAAAACAGCAACACATCTTTTCTGGAAGACAAAATAGGTACAACTCTTAAAGGTATTGGTATTGGTATAGATAAATACTTTATGAACAGACGCAGATTGCACAGGAAATTTTACAAAGAATCAATAGCTGGGATCTTATCTTATTAAAAAAAATTCTGCTCATAATTTATATGTAAGAATTTTAGCTGGCTTGCTTTATAAATAAGACTAACTTTAAGAAAACTGTATGTGTTCAGTGAGTTTTTAATAGAACTTCACCCAAAACACAAAAAGTCCTGCACAGGAAGAAAAACCACCAACAGAATAAGGAGATAACTCCTAGCCTGGGAAAACATTTTTCCAGCTGTTCCTCAGGCAATAATATCTACAGTATATAAAGATCTCAACAAAAATTCTGACCTCCCCAAATTTAAAGACCTAATCCAAAAAGGGATATCTGAGATGAATGTTCTCTTCTCAGGGAAAGAAGTGGGAATTACAAATAAAGATGTGGAAAAAATGCTCAGCATCACTAGTCATTTCAGAGATGCAAATTAAAACAATGCTGAGATTCCATCTCACTCCAGAAAGAATGGCTTTTACCAAGAAATCAGCTAAATACAAATTCTGGTACAATTGCTGGGGAAAGGGAACCCTTATCCACTGCTAGTGGGTGTGTAGACTGGTGCAACAAATGTGGAAATCAGTGTGGTGATTCCTCAAAAGACTAGAACTAGAGGCTCCATTTGACCCAACTATTCCCCCTTCTTGGTATCTTCCTAAAAGAATTAAAAGCATCCTACCACACGGATATATGTGTGTCCATATTTTTAGTAGCACAGTTTGTAATAGTGCAACATTGGAAACAACCCAAATGCCCCTGAACCAATCAATGGATAAAAAGATGTCATTTTTTCACACAATGGAGTACTATTCTGCCATAAAGCAAGATAAATATGAGGCATTTCTAGATAAATGGATAAACCTAGAGACTATTAAATAAAACAAATTGGGTTCATATGTTTACATGCTGCATAGCTTTTCTGGAGTGAGAAACTGAAAATGTAAATAAGGACCAAAACATATAAATGCTATTGTGAAATAGAAAATTTTCAAATGGGAAGGAGGACTAGAGGGGTGAGGAGAAAAGGAAGAAATGGAAAAGGAAAAAAGAAAATAGAAATAAAGGAAATAAAGCTTTTGTAAATAAGAAGGGGGAGAAGGGTTAAAGGAGCAGAAGGAAAGGGGGAAAAGAAGAATCAAGATATGTCATGCATAAATACAAATTCCAAATATATATTTTTTTATTTTGTTTTTCAGAAATAAGTGAGTTTTCGGCTTTCGTCTAGGAGGAGGCTAAGGTATGACTTTCTTTGGGTATCCCGAATCCGGGTTCGTTCAACACCAGCCACCTCCAGCTTGGCACCCAAGTTTGGCCCCAACGAGAACAAGGTCGTGTACCTGAGGTGCACCAGTGATGAAGTCATCGCATGTCTGCCCTGGCCTCCAAGATTGGTCCCTTGGGTCTCCCTCCAAAAAAAGTGGGGAATGACATCACCAAAGCAACTGGTGACTGGCAGGGTCTGCAGATTACGGTGACTGGCAGGGTCTGCAGATTACGGTAAAACTAACCCTTGAGAACAGACAGGCTCAGATTGAGGCGGTGCCTTTGCCTCTGCCCTGATCATCAAAGCCCTCAAGGAGCCACCAAGAGACAGAAGGAAGCAGGAAAACATTAAACACAGCGGAAACATCACTTTTAATGACATTGTCAATATTGCCTGACAGATGCAGTCTTTAGCCAGAGAACTTTCCTGAACCATTAAAACAATCCTGGGGACTGCCCAGTCAGTGGGCTGCAATGTGGACAGCCGGCACCCTCATGACATCATAGATGACATCAACAATGGTGTTGTGGAATGCCTAGCTAGCTAAGGAGCATAAGAGGATAACATCAATAAAAAGATGATCTGATAAAAAAAGAAGAAAGAAAAGAAAAAAAGAAATAAAAAGTGAGCTGAGATTTTTATCTGATAAAGATAAATTTAAGATAATTCATGTGGGATAAAAATGGTTATGTCACTTGATAACTATGTCATTCTTTCCTTCCAAAGACACGGTTTAATTCTGAATGAAAGTAAACCCTGCCTGAGATTTTGTGATGTCAAAGTAGTGATAGCATAATGTTAGCAAATGATAGAGGAGATCCAATCCCAACATACAAAACATGAGCTTGTGAATTAATTTTAGTCACTTCTACTTAAAACATTGAGAGATGAGCTTATAGGACAAAACAAGATGATACAGGCAGAGAAAAATAGTACGTCTGATACAGCATCTACTGATGTAAGCAACTTTTATATTGATTAATGTAGATCAAGAGAACAAAGAAGATAAAGTCAAAACATAGGCTTTCCAGTAGCCTATAGGATCTTTCCCATACGTGATTGGAAAAGGATAGGCAGGCCTTAAATCCTAAATGCTTTTTACCTGTATAACTTCCATGAATCCTTCTTCTTATACTTAAAACTTGCTCTAATAGTCCTTCTCCCTAGGTTATGGCACAAATTAGATGAAACTACATAGGCAAAGTGCCTAAGATAATATATGGCACAGAGATATGCACGGTTGGCGCATCCCTTAACATCAGCCTAAAAGAAAATGACTAGTTTATCTAAGACTAATTTTTAGTACAGGGAGTGGCAAAGAAGTTTCTTTCTGGCTTTTACAAAAGCGTAAAGCTAAAGACTTATTTTAAAAAAAAACATAATCATCATGGTTCCAGTTACGTGTCAAGTGGGTCACTCACCCCCCAGGGGAATTAATTGTCCAGATGTTCTCAAGTCCAACTATTGATGCTACAGGAAGATGCTCTAGGAGCAAATTAACTCCAGAGTAACAGAATCTGCCCTTATGTGCTATAGAAGTGATGTTGACTAAGGCAGCCAGCTCCCTAGCCAAGCCATGTATCAAACCAAAGTGAGACAAAAACCATACATTTTAGAACTGGGGCCTAGAAAGCCTAAAGATAGGATAGGAAAGGGAACAGGCTGGAGACTTGGATATGGTCCAGATCATTCTAATTGCTATGTCACCACACATTTAATGCTCACAATATGCCAGTGTCTGCACATTTTTATTTTAAGTGTGAATAATAATTTAAATATGACAGGCAATTAAAAATAGTCCTATATTTGTGTCTCTCTAACAGGCATACCAGTTTTTACATCCATTCTGTCATTGTGTGTGCATGTGTGTGGGGGTGGGGTGAGTGTGGGTGGGAGAGAGTGAATTGATAATTCACACAACATTTTGCTCCACTAAAAGGACAGAGTACCTAAGAATAAATGTACTGTCCCAGGGTGGACTTCTATAATGTTATAATTCATGTTGCCTGAAAAAATATAATAGTAAAATTTTTTCTTTGGTTTTCAATTTTAACTTTTGTCAAAACAATACTTGTACTTTAAGAAAATAATATGATGCTAGAAAACTAAAAAAAAATCTAGTATTTCCCCAGCCAGCTCTTTATATATTTCATTTCCTATTTAAGTGTTTCCATATTTAGTTCTGTGGCTCGTTATATCCACTAGCATAGTTAATATCACCCTAAACCTGATTTTTAAATTATAGCCATTAGGAAAAAAATAAAACGTTAACACATTATTTTTTTCTCTTCCTTTTTCAATGTTTATTATTTTATATTATTTTTAAGGTTTCCATTAGCTGCTTTTGTGACATAAAATACACTGCAGTTAAAATTATTGATTTCTTCTTTGCACTGTACCCCTCTAGCTGAAGAGCAGTCTTCGCTTCCTGTCTATTCCTCCCGGTCTCACGTTCCATCTTCTGTCACTAAGTTATCTTATGTTGCCACATATCTATGACAATCATATTTGTTCTGAATCTTCACCAATATTCGTCTTTGTCTGCAGATTGACTCTGAAATTCAAAAATGAATAAATAGTTTCCAGATTAGTAAGGCAATATAAATATCACTGACTGCCTAGCCAAATGACATATTCAGGTTGCTGCGCTTTTCATTTTCCATAATGTCAGTGCTGGAGTTCTTGAGCCACTTTAAAGAATCGATTCCTCATGTGTAAGCTAGATAGATTTTTCTTTTTTCCACTCTGTAATTTGTCTCAATTGACACCACATTTTAAGTAGTGGCATATTGCGCCACATTTTTCTTACAAAATTTTCTTTTTTTCCCTAGGATCTTTTTTGCTCCTCTTGTCTACTTCAAACTTTATAAGCCTCAGTTATTATCAGTTTCAATCAGACATTGTGTCCCATTGAGACTTCTCTCCCTTTGGGCCTCTTGCACTAGTCTAGACCGATGCTTTCTAGGTCTACTGCAAAAGTCTTCCTGAAGGTTCTCAGCATCGTTTTACTTGGTTGAACTCACTGTGTCCTGAATCTCAAGTGCTCCTGCTTTCTTCTTTTGCATATTATGCTTCAGTGTGTCCTCCAATAACTACTTCAAGTTGCTTGTGAATTAGATTTTCTAAGTGCTGTCATGCTTTAATCTTCTTTTACTACTGGCCAACATACAATTTGAGTTGGAAATAATTCCCTCTGAAGTCTTTAAAAGCATTGCATCTTTTGTCTTCTACGATCCTGTTACTCTTCCGAAGTCTGATGCTAGTCGGATACCCATTCATTTATACGTGAGCTGTTTCATCTCTTAAGGCTTTTGGCATCTCCTCTTTCTAGTGTTCTGTAATTTTATGAGGATGTAGATAAGCGTAAGTCTTTATTTCTGCATTGCGTTGAACACCAACTTTTCAGTGCTGGAAATTTCTACATGTAATATAACTTCTTTGCTTATCTCCCTTCTCTTTTTCTCAGATTTCTATTAATAAGAAAATGGTTTTCCTGGATTGTCCTTTTCATGTCTATTTTTAAAATGTAATCGTTTTAATATTTTCCACCTCTGAATTGCAGTTCTATACTCTGAGAGATTTCTCAACTCTGATTTTCAACCCTTCAGTTGAATAACTAACTTCAAGAATCAATCTGTCGCTCTCTGAGGGCTCACCCTTCTCTGACTATACATTATACTCTGCAGGTCCTCTGTGGTGGCACTCAGGAGTAGGGTGCCACTCAGCTTTTCCTTTACTTAGAACCTACTGGAGGGAGCTCAGTTAACCTGTGCCTTGGGGGCACAGCATTTGAAACCCAAGGCAACATTTACTCCAAGCTTCAGGGCAAATCTCCTGGCCAGCAGCAGAGCATTCTGGGAACCTAGGAATACCCTAGAGTACTGGGAACTCTCAGCAGAGCTGCACTGTTGTCCATAGCTCTTCTTCCCAATCCTCTTTTCTTTCCCTGGCCATTGCAAGCTACTAGACACCTTCCACAACCTAGTTCTCACTTTACTCCTGTTCTTCCTCATTCTCTTTCACAGCCATTGCCCCGGTATACCTCTTACACTTCTTTATCTACTCTTTGTTTCCTGAAGAGCTAGAATTAATGGGGCATCCTATTCTCACTCTATGGACAGGCCACCTTCTCACATCTCTCTGAAGACAGTCCCTTATTTATAATAGTTTGACTCTTGATTTGTCTATTTTATCATGGAGGAAAAGAAATGCACATTCAGCAGACAGAACTTTACATTTTGAATTCAGATCATTTCCCAGCCTAGTGATATGCAGTGCTATACTTTCTTGCCACAATGGCAGTGGGCCACGGCTATCACGAGCCATGAGACCACCAAGGAAAGCCAATGTTGCTTTACAGTATATCACATTACTAAACTCTGATACTCAGTAGGGTAGGTTATTAAATGTAGTTTTGATTTAAGATTTTGCAGTATGCATGGGGTATACCTGAACATCATGCCATCATAAGTAGAATAGCATCTGTATGTTATTAATCCCGTGGTGCTCAATACATCTAATGGAGTACGCTTTACCTTCCACAGTGACTTAGTAGACACAAACTGTGTTGCAATAAGCTGAAATTAACTAGATAAACAGATATTTACATATCAAAAAAGTAAAGAAGAGGGCTGGAAATATAGCCCAGTGGCAAAGCAGTTGCCCAGCGCATATAGGGCCCTTGGTTCAATCTTCAAAAATAAATGCAGACCAAATAAAAAAGAGAGAAGAGAGAGGAAGTTTATAAACTCCTTCCCAGTTTCCAGAAAAGGGAAACTTCCTTAATAACTTTAAAAAAGTACAATAAAGTAATATTATATGAAAGTATGATTCTATTGCAACCGCTGCTGCATAAAAGTTACAAGGTTTATGAGAAAATGTGTCACAGTCTTGTTCAAATAACGTGCAGTAGGAGTTACATGGTGCTTTGCAGTTTTTGTTGTAGTAGGACTTAGCCAGTTGTGCTTCAGCCCTGGGATCCAGTATTAGAATGTGCAGGGGCCACAGCTTCTGTATAATAACAACAATAGTAGCTGCTATTTATGTGTGCTCACTCTATGTTCTGCTAGGGAATGTGGTAACCACTTTCTGTTCGTTTTTCCATTTAACTCATGCAAAAGACCCAAAATAGCTGTGAATACAGTTAGAGAGGTCCGTGAGTGTCCCATGGACCCACAGTGAGGAGGAAGCACACTCCTTCCTGTCTCTGGAATCTGTGCTCTCTGCCACCTTTATACAATGCTTCTGCATAGGCCTAACACACAGAAGATACTTCTTAACTCATAAGAATTTGGATAAGTTAAATATATGTAAGTAGCTAATCAAAATCTCATGGAATGTACTACAGACTGTGTTGTATAGATCTGTAAAGGCAGAAGAATGGATATGCAGGACCAAGCAGGACCACTGCTCTATACACTCGCAGTGATCTTTCTGAGAGGGAGCTGTGTATCAATGTCAGATCTTTTATTTTATTTGAAGTTCCTTGACCCTGTGGAGCTCTAATAATAATATGCTTTTTAATCTTTGAAATACAAATGCTGCTTAGGAGGCCAAACATCACAAGCCTCTTATTTTCCTCCTACATCAGGTCATTTAGGGCTGCTGTGAGGGAGGAGGTAATGATAGATCAACACATGCGTGCTTGCTCTCATATAGAAAACCAATATCATGTATCTGAGCTTCGCCTCATGCCCCTGGAGAAGTAATTAAAACAAACCGTTGACCTCTTCTGACATAGTTCACAAGTCAGTTTTGTTTGATATGAATGTAAAGGGTTTGGGAAAAAGAAAAATGTCCTGGGCCTAAAATCAGAATAAACTTGTTTACAGAGCTAATATGCACAGGAGATTTGGCATCATCTTTTGTGATCTCTTTTTTCCAATATTCAGAACACAAAATTTTTTAAAACAAATGCTGTCCCTTTTGTTCTTAGAATTCTTTTGTGCACTGCATGTAGCTGTCCAGGGATTGCTTGCCACAGAACAGTTGCATATGGCTTTGTATTCAGCTGTTTATTAGAGATAGCATTGCCTAGGGATTGAATGTGTGATTCCCTCCCTCTCTCAGAAGTAGCGCAGTTACTTGCGGGCAAAATTCCACTTGTTTTTGCCCAAGTCTTTTCTACCTCCAGTCCACAAGACCGTAACATGCATATTCACCTCTCCTCTCCCTTTCAAAGTTACCAGAGATATGCAGTCATGACTATAAAATAGTAAGTGGCTATTTGAACACGAAGGATTGAGCTCTGTTATAGCCAAGCAGGGTAAGCATGCTTGGAAACTTGCTGGCCAGTGCCTAAGCCCAACTGGTAGCCAATCTAAGTGTTTATGGGTAATACCTAAGTGGATGCTTTCTAAATCTAGGTGTTAATGTTTAGCCTGTCACTTTAAAGTGCTATATCCTGGTCTTGAGGTATTTCCCTTTTATTCAAATGTGTCTTAATACCAGAAAGACTTATTTTTTGTAATGTTTCCAAAATGATGGAACTGACCCAAAGGACAAAAAGACAGTTATGTGAATTAAAATTCATTTACTCATTCCACAACAAAATTATTAATTACTACCATTAAACCACTTGGCGGAACACCAAGATGCAAAGAAATAGAATAGGGATGACATGGCCACTGCTTTCAGAGTTGTGACAGAAAAATCAAGTAAAGAAATGGGGGGGGGAGAAAGAAAGAAGTGGGAGTCACACAAAAAATAATAAAAAAAAAAAAAGAAGAAAAAGGGAGTTAGTGTTGTTCTAGGTCCATTCAAGGCGAGTGTGTGTGACGTACAAGAACAAGCAACAGGGAGAATCGGTATCCTTGGGGAAAGGCATGGTACTGAGAAGGCAGTGCAGAGCTGGGGTCAGCTGGAGCTAGCTATGGGAAGAGCAAGAGATGAGCACCCTGCCGTGGGAAAGCCGAGAGGTGAGAGAAAGCCTGTGCGCCTCCAGACGGCAGCCTACAGTGCTTCACTTGAGCTCCCCAGACAGCCCCTGAACTGCAGAAGCATCTCTAGCCAGCGAAAAGGAGCCTTACTTATGAAATACTCGCAGGCCACACAATGTTAGACACGCAGCAAAGAAGCAACCCTTCTAAGGTGCCATGGTGCTGCCCACAGTAAGCTGTGGCTATGGTACAGTCACAGCTGTCTCCAGCACCAAATGGTGTGTGTAAGCTATCCATTGCAGTATTGCCCGTCCTAGAAGTGACCAAAAATGCTAAACTGTCACTCTGCAAGGAACTAGTTAAATCATTCAAGATACAGTCACAGGATGGATTCTGTATGTATATTGAAAGAGGAATGATAACCTCTTTATTTCCTCAGAAGAAACGATCCTCAACACACACTATGCAGTGAAAAAGATTCAGAAATGGGTGTACCAAATTCTACTGCATAAATTTATAAACTTAAAAAAGTAAAGAACAAGCCAGGCGTGGTAGCTCATGTCTGTAATCCCCGCACTCGGGAGGCTGAGGCAGGAGGATCAGTGTGAGTTTGAGACCAGCCTGGGCTACAAAAGTGAGCTCAAGGCTAGCCTCAACTGCATAGCGAGACCCTGTCTCAAAAAGACAAAAAAAAAAAAAAAAAAAAAAAAAAAAAAAAAAAAAAAAAAAAAAAAAAAAAAAAAAAAAAAAAAAAAAAAAAAAAAAAAAAAAAAAAAAAAAAAAAAAAAAAAAAAAAAAAAAAAAAAAAAAAAAAAAAAAAAAAAAAAAAAA